>PVLD010027024.1:0-21343 GCA_004027595.1 Dinomys branickii
AGCATTAGGCTATTTATTTGCTCTCTTTCTGTTTTCTTTATATATGAGTTCATTGCTATAAATTTCCCTCTGAGGACTGCTTTCATTGCATCCCACAGATTCCGGTAGGTTGTACTTGCATTTTCATTTATTTGTAGGTATTTTTAAATTTCTTCTTTAACTTCTTGTGTGACCCATTGGTTATTCAGGAGGTTGTTGTCTAATTTCCAAGTGTTTATGCGGTTTTTGGAGTGCCCTTGTCATTAATTTCCAGTTTCATTGCACTGTGGTCAGATAATATGCATGGGATAATTTCAATTCTTTTGCATTTAGGTAGATATGCTCTATGGGCTAGAATGTGCTCTGTTTTAGAGAAAGATCCATGTGCAGCTGAGAAAAATGTGTATTTTGATGTTGTGGGGTGGAACACTCTGTATATATCTACTAAGTCCATTTGTTCACACTTTTGGTTCAGGTCTGTTATTTCTTTGCTGAGTTTCTGTCCAGTTGACCTGTCTCTTTGCGTCAGAGGGGTGTTTAGGTCCCCCATTAAAATAGTGTTATTAGTTGATTTTTCACGTCTGTTAAGACTTGACTTGTAAAGTGTGGTGCTCCATTGTTTGGTGCATAAATGTTTAGGATTGTTATCTCTTCCTCTTGCAGCTTTCCCCTAACTAGTATGTAATGGTCTTCTTTATCTCTTTTGATTGTTTGTGGTTTGAAGTTTACATTGTCTGCAAATATAATAGCTACCCATGCTTTTTTCTGGGGACCTATTGCATGGAGAATTGTTTTCCATCCTTTAACTTTCAGCCTGTGGTTTTCCTTTTGAGTAAAATGTGTTTCCTGTATACAGCATATCATTGGATTTTGTTCCTTAATCCACTCTGCCAATCTTTTCCTTTTGACTGGTGAATTGAGGCCATTTACATTAATGGTTATAATGGTTATATGTTGGCTTATTCTAGTCATGTTATTTACTTGCTGTTTTCCTACTTTTGCTATCTGTTTACTTACTTGTTCTGTTTGAGGGTTTCTTTGTATTGTTCTTGAGATTGTGGTCATTTTTTCTCTGTCTAGAATATCTTTTAGTGCTTCTTGCAATGCCGGTTTGGCACTCATGAAATTCTTCAGTTGTTCTTTGTCATGGAAATGTTTTATTTCTCCATTGAATTTGAAGAATAGTTTTGCAGGATACATCATTCTGGGTTGGAAGCTGTTTTGTCTCAGAATCTGTAATACCTCACTCCAAGCTCTTCTTAATTTCATGGTTTCCGTTGAGAAGTCTGCTGTGATTCTGATGGGCTTTCCTTTATAGGTGATCTGTTTCTTTTCTCTAGCAGCTTTTAATATTGTGTTCTTTTGCTGGATGTCTGGGATCTTGACTATTATATGTCTGTGCGTGGTTTTATTTGGGTTATGGCTCGTTGGGTTTCTATATGCCTTGATTAACTGTACTTCAGTATCTTTTACCTTGTTTGGGAAATTTTCTGCTATTATTTCATCAAATATTCTTTTTATATCATTTGTGTTGTCTCCTGCTGTTTCACTGACTCCTATTACTCAAATATTATTGCGTTTTGCCTCATCTTGCAGCTGTTGGATTGATTTTTCTTGGGTTTTTGATGATTTTATGAGATCCTTCCTTTCCCACTCATAAGCTGCCATGCTGTGTTCAAGGTCTGAAATTCTATCTTTGGTTTCATTTAATCGGTTTTGCAAGATTTCAATGGAAGTTTTCAATTCCTCGCAATCTCTTTGGACCTGTTTCATTCGTGGTAATTCATTCCTAAATTGCTCTTGTAACGTTTCCATTTGTTTCCTATTTTCTTCTATTCTTTTATCTATTTCTTCTCTATGTGTATGGAACATTTCTTCCATTATAGTTTTCAGTTCATTTTTTTGTCTGAGAGATTATTGCAGGTATGTGGCTTATTTCTGCTTTAAGCTCTTCTATGGCTGATGGAGTTGTTTCTTTATTTCGGATGCAATCGTTTCAGAACTTGTAGGTATGTGGCTTCCTAGTTCCCCTGTATCCTCGCATCCAGGACTTGTTCTGGGTGGGGTTGAGTTCTGAGACTGCGTTTTGTTCTTTTGTCTTCCCATTTTTGGGTATCAGATTCAAAAAATTGGCAATAAATTACCCAGGCAGTTCACTAGGCAAAGGTCTGTTGCAAAGGCTGCTCCAATGACTCCTTCTCTTCGGGAGAATGTCCCTTAAGCTTTCTGCTGAGAATTCCGCTCAATAGGCTGCTCCTATGTAGTTTTGTGGGCTGAGCTACTCCCTACCGAGAGACCTGGCTAGGGCGCATAAACAGCTCCCCACCCCGGGACCGTGCAGGCAGGGGGCCGCTCAGGTGTTCCTCCCTGGGTAGAGCTCCTCCCCCACTCAAATATCCGGTCGGGGTGCCCAACCAGCTGTCCCGTCCCGGGGTCCGTGCAGTCAGAAGGGCCGCTTGGATGTCCCTCGCTGGGTGGAGCTTCTCCCCGACTCAGAAATCCGTTGGGGGCGCCTAAACAACTCACCCATCCCTGGGATCGTGCAGGCAGGAGGGCCGCTCAGGTGTACCTCCCTGGGTCGAGCTTCTCCCCGACTCAGAGATCCAGTTGCGGCACGCAATCAGCTCACCCGTTCCGGAATCCATGCAGGCAGGAGAGCCCCAAAGTGCTAATATTTCGTGCTTCACCCGCGATCTGCTGCTCCCTGGCGCTTCTCTGCCTCCTTGGCGCTCTCACAGGAGCCGCCGACCGCAGCCACCGCAGTGCCCACACTCAGGCCGAGGAGGGCGCCGGCTGTGGGGACAGGGACCTGAGCAGGACCCTAGTCCGCAGCCTGTATTAGCGCAGCCTGCCCGAGGAGCGTGGGCTCCGAGTCCGCCCACAGTAAATTTTCCACATCAGTACATGTATGCACCTATTTTCTCAAGCTGCATCTTTCACTGGTGTCCTATAATTTACTGCTACATATAATCCTATATTAAACATACAAATATACATATATACTATGGTAAATAGTTTATAGACCATGTGTCACAATTGTAACTGCCAGATTGACAGGGAGACATCATTTCAACCTTGTAATCATTACAAGAAAGTTAGGTTACAATGTGTGAGCACCTTGTTCTGATCTGCACAGGTGTGGAAAAGGGAGAGAAAAGGATTTCTGCAACATTATCAATACAGACACAGTCTAAAGCCCATTTGAAGAACACAGGAGCTGATTTTGTTGGGTATAGGGGCTGTTGTGTGGATGTGAGGAAGGTTAAGTGGCCCAAAAAAGAGTCTGAGCCAGGCTGTTGTGGTGAAGGAGAAAAGAGAAGCCGCCATGCACAGGTTTTGAGCTATAAAGGATAGAAATAGAAATACAGTCCAGGAAGATTCAGCTGCCAGAAAGCTACAAGAATTAATGAAATTGAGTGACTAAGGAACCTGAGCTATGGCCATCATGTAGCATAAAAGATCTGAGTGAGAATGGAACATACTCACAGAAGTTATAGAGAAAGAAGGTATAGGAACTGGCATTTGCTGGAATACAAGCAGGGTAAAAATAAAAGGTAATCAAGACCTCAAGCATAGGCATTTGGAGTCAGCCAAAAAAGCTGGTCTAGACAGATGAAGGGAAGTTATTAGTTCGGGTGTGAACATCTGCATTTTGTAGAGCCTGGAACATTTAATTGAAAATGTTGAATAAATTTTCACACTGCGGGTATCCAATTTAGAAGAGTTCAGAAATAAATACTTAAGAGTTCTGGTCTAGGAGATATAACTAAACTCAGAAAAGAAAAAAAAATCATCTCTCCTTGTCTGTAAGGCCGAAAGCAGATAAAGAGGAAATAGCAGACCGAGCTCAGACCCTCAGGAAAACTAAATTGAAAACTAAAGCTAAAATAGACATTAAGGAAGCAATAAAAAATACAGACAGAGCAACACACACAGAAATTTGCTTCATGTTCTGTCAATATAACCATACATTTTTCAAGGTTGATTTTTATTTAAATCTGTGATAAATTTTATGTTTCATATTTTCAAAAATACCAGCAGGGGAGGATCCAATCTAGACCAGTTTTCAAGTCTAACTAAATGTTTTTTGTGTTTATTGTTACAATAGATAGAATATTCCTTAATTCATATGCTTAGGGCTAGAAGTGTTTCTAACTATAATTTTGCAGACCTTATTTTCATAGTTACCAGTTAAATGTTTCTAATTAAAAAAAAAAAAAGAATGAGCACTGACATTCAGAATGTTTCCAGTTTGGGAACATTTCAGGTATTGGGTTCTTCACATTAGGGATGCAACATGTACAAATTTTTTCAATTCTAAGATTTGGCAATGGTGGTTTCTGTGTTTAGAAGAATTTTCTTATGGATCAAAAAGCTAAACAAAAATTCAAGGTTAAAATTGGCTCCTGTGTGTTCATGTATATAATTATACCACATACACAGCTTCCTTCATTAAAAAAATTTTTTTTACCGCCATGTCTCTTTTAATTCTGCTTCAACAGTGTGAAAGTGTACCTGTCAGAATAAAGACTGGGCACACAGGTCCTTTGATAGAGGCAATTTTTGGCTAATCAAAGAATGGACTAAAGATATCATCTTCTTTGTACCTATTTCAATCTATATTTTTGTTCTTTTGAGACAAGCTCTCGCTATGCAGTGCAGGCTGGCCTTGAGCTCACTTTGTAGCTCAGGCTGATCTCGAACTCTCAACAGTCCTTTTACCTTAGCCTCCCAAGTGCTGGGGTTACAGGCATGCACCACATCTGGATATATTTATTTTTTTCTAATCAACCTTCACCAACTAAAAGCTACTAGTCTCTGTGATATTACCCTCTTCCATGAAGACCTCTCAAAATTCTTACCTCAAGGTGTACTCTCATAACATCAAAACTTTCAAGCTGAAATGACCTTAGAGATAATACAGCCCAGGAATATTTTATTTGTATAACTTTCAAAGGCTTCTGCTGAAACCTATACTGAGAAAGACTAAATTTGAACAATATTTAAAATTATGTCTTGGTGGTAAAAGCTAGAAACTCTCTGAGTTATGAAGCAATACCAGCCAAATTCTCAGGATGAAAAGTTAAATGTAGATGAGTTTATTTTAGTAAAATATTTGTTAGATTGGACTTTTGTCTTCTGGCATCCAAAAACCTAATCATCCTGGTTCTTGTGCTTTACTTTGCCTATCTGCCTATATGTTGTTGTTTTTTTTTTTTTTCCCAGAATTCTATTCATGCTCCCAGGGTGACTTTAACCAATTTTATAGCTTTGGTGACCCCAAATCTGCATCTACAGCTATTGAATTCCTGTCCTTTTTCGCAGTGAATGCTGTGGTTAATCATCTCATCTCTGCTCTAATGAAAACCTCTGACTCTTTCATGCAGATCTTTGTTTTCTCACATTTTAACTTTGGAATCAACATAAACTCCTACACTGTCAACACAGTGATCAACATAAAATCCTATCCTATCAACATAAAATCCTTTGTAATCTTCAACGACAGCTTATACTACAATAAATATAAAATATAAAACTCATAACATATTAATCATTTTGCAATCTTGCCACAATATACAGGTGACATGATAGTACTTTTGAAACATCAACCAATGATGTCGCAAATGTTTCCTTCATCCCCACACCTTCCTCCTCGCTCCAGTGGCCGCAGCATTCTGCCTGTAGCTGTCACCACAGAGAGCTACTGTAGCACAAAAGGAAAGGGTGTGTACGTTTCTTTTTGGCTTTTGTGTACTCAAAGCCTACCCCGCTTCAGGGTGGAGAGGAACTCAAGTATGCAAAAATATTTTGCTTAGGTTTCACAAGGCTAAGTTCCACCTTTTTAGACTGCAAAATATTTTCCTCGTGCTGTGAAAAAGACACTCAGTTGAGAACTGACAACAGCATGGGCAGGGGAGGGTCCAGGAAATAGAAGCCTCTTGTTATGATTTATACCTGGATGTCCGGCCAAAGCCTCCGAGACAAAGTTTGCAGAAGCTGCCTGGACTATGGGCGCAGTACACCTAGCTGGGTGTTGGGACGTGACAGTCACTGTGGGCGTCACCCGGAAGGGCAGATTTCCCTAGCAGGATCCTCCTTCTCACTCTGCTTCCATGAAGTAAGCAGTTTTCTTTCACCTAGGCCCTCCTACCACGCAGCCAACCATGCAAAGACTGATGCTCCTAAAATGTTAGCCCAAATAAACCTCACTTCCTGTAAGTTGTAGGTGTCAGGTACTGTGTCTCAGCGATGAGAAACTGCCTAAAAAAACTATTTCTTGCTATGTAAACAGACCCTGGAGTGGGACCTCAGAAAAGAACTTTTACACAGTATGTGACAAAGACAGCCTCAGGATAGCAATCCCGAGCTTCTTTATGTCTAGAGAGATGCAAAAGGTACAGAATAATCCCCCGGTTCCTGAGGATGGGGAACCGCAGCATAGGACAGAAGGGCTGTGTAGAAGACGGTGCTGGACACCTGGCCATCTCACACATTTGGAACTACACTGGCCCTCCTGATAAACCTTAGGAGAACTAAAGGTTACCTTAAGACTGGATTGAGACTGGGTTTGCACCACATTTGCTAATGACAGACTCAAAATTGAAATTATGTTGTTATATAAAAGTGACATTTTTTTGAACACTTGGGTTTGGACATAATACCCTCTACAGCCTGAATCCCCACTACCTCACCCCAGCTTCTTTAACTTTCTGCTTTTCCACAGAGCGCCATCTCTAAGCTCACGGAGGGGTTTGCTGTTCTCTAACTATTCTATGCGCTCTCTTCCTCCCACACTTCATTCATTCCTCTCTCTGCCTGAACATCCTTCACCAATTCTTTTCACCTGGCAAACACCCCTCCATAAATGAGTAAAACATGACTTTTTCTCACGTGGCACATCCTTAGGAGAGTGACTCATCCTGTCTTAGATTTACATAGTAATTATTACATGATTCTCCAGACCACTCAGGCTTCGCATTATGTTACATTTAAATCTGACCTGTGTATCTCAGTGTGTTCACTAATCTTAACTTCTGAGATCAGAAGAAAAAAAATAAATAAAAAGTACGTGATTGGTGCTATCCTCCCTGGCTGACTGAGGTTAGGCTACAAGGATGGCTTTCAAACCACCTTCCGCAGGGCCTGAGGGCTGGCTCTGTTGTAGACAGTGGTGCCATCACCTACGATGACAGCTACTTTTCAAATCGTGTTAGATTTCTGTTCCAACTGAAAACTCACTTCAGGCTCCAATCCTCATGTGACAAGGTAGTAATACTGAAATGTCTAACGAGGCTTCCCTCAGGTGCTTTCCTTCTTCCCTATGCCCTTTCCCCCATGCAAAAAGCGGACATGGCCAAGTGAGCCACAAAGGAACAAGATAATTTTAGAGTAGTAGCTAAGTAGCAGGAGTCCTAACCCAGGAACTCAGCTCAGTCATCTAGCAGGCAGACTCACGGTGGCTACATCGTGCAGCTTCTTAGCTGTGGTTCCTTCATCTGTAAAATGATGGATCTGGGCCAAATACCAGGATTGTTTTATAAAATTCTGTGATGCGGTCTTGAAGTCATTCAACCCAGTTCTCAAACACCTAAGATGGATCAGATGCTGTATGTCTTTATTTTTCCTTGCTTTCACTGTTTTTACAATGGATTGTAGAAATCATATTTTCAGTAACTACTTCTTTGCTACCTTTTAAAGCAGTCTCCAAACAATCCCCACCCCCAAATCTTACTGTACTCCACATTAGTCACAAAACAAGAACTAGTTTCTTTAAACCTAAAGTTTAAAATTCAACTGCTAAAACAAAATAATGTACTTTATCACTGATAACCAATTCTCCAAAAATTTATTTTTAGTAATTTTTCCAGTGAAATGGCTAATAGTAAAGTTTGAGCAAATGGGTGAAAACTGTTGAAAATTCCCACTGTGGAAGTTTTTATGACTTAGAATTTCAATATTAATTTATAATATTCTGTAACTGTGTTCAGGGTGCTGTCGCTGGAGACAGAGATGAAAGTATTCTCTTTGCTTACAGCTCCAGTCTTCAAACATATACAAGGTCTACACCAGAGTTACACATTCATAGTTTAAGCATCAGAGTTAAACATTTCCATTCCAAAAACTGAAAGCCCAAAGTACTCCTGTCTTGGTTACTTTTCTCTCATTACTGGGACAAAATAGCTGATGCCCAAAATTAAGGAAGGACATTATTTAGCTTACAGTTTGTGGAGGTTTCAGTCCATACTTGGCTGGCTCCAAGGCAGAGTGGCACATAGCAGAGGGCTGCAGTTCATGGCAGCAGAACACAGCAAAAGCAACAAGCTCAAAAGGGAGGAATGATGGCAAGCAGCCCCTTTCCCTCCCTTACGTTGTGTGCAGACTACCCACCCCAGGGCACGCGTAGCACTCATACCCATGATCCCAGCATTGGATCATGGATCAATCACAATTTCTAGAAGCCACCCCATGACTACATGAGGATTTGAGGGGACATGCAGACACAAACCATAACAACTCTCAGTTCCAAACCTTTTTGAGAGTTGACATGATGCCACTGGTAGAAAATTCAATTGCATAAAAGTTTGTTCAATACACAAAAAAATTATTAAAAATATTATAAGGTTACCTTCAGGCCATACTTATAAGTTGTACATGATATGAGTAAGTTTCTGTTTTAAACTTCAGTGTCATCCTCCAAATAATTTATTACAATTATGTAAATATTCCAAAATTTGAAAAAGTCCAAAATCCAAAATGTGTTTGACAAAGGATATTAAACTATATGCTCTATGCTATACTATTTTGAGAGTTGGCTTTTCACAGATAGTTTCATTTTCCTCTTGAGTTTTAGAGAAATGAAAGTAAAAGTGATAGTGAAAAATTACTTCAAATGGATATCTGTTTGTTAATGTTTCCCTTCTTTTATTTCTAAAAATAAATTTAAAAAAAACAGAAAAAGAAAAATTACTTCAGTGCGGATGTGCCACATTAAATCATTAGAGAAGATGAATATTGAAGAGTTTATTTCCAAAGAATCTTGGGCACGAACAAGGCAGATACTCCCACTCTGTCGTTTAATTTCTGGATTAGTATGTTATCCTCAACCTCTTCCTCTCTGGGTGCTTCTCTATTGCCTTCGGTGTATGAATTCAGTACCAGTCTGCCCCTTACTGTGTGGCCTCAGGTAATTTAAATTTACTTAAGCTCTCAGGGCCCCATCTTCATCATTTGTAAAATATATATACTGACACACCAAACTCCTGTGTGTGGAAAGATGAAAGGAGTTAACATAAGAAAAGCGCCAAGAGTGGTGTCCAGCATGTAATAATGCTTTTGATTATTACCCTACTTTTCTCCATATCCTATGCCAGGAGATTTATCATTCCTTCCAACTCAAGTACTGTGAGGCCTCTAATTCTCTTCACTATAACTAAAAGATTTCAGTTACAGCACTATAAGATTCAATGCCATTCCTGCAACTATGTCAGTGTCATTTATTGACCGCCACTTTCAATATAAGACATCTCCAACCACAATGGCCCCATCTAAACAGTGACCAGGCATATGAGGAGGGTGACAATTCACAAAACGCTACAGAAAATCCTCAGTGGTCAGGCTTTGTTCGTAAAAATAGAGTGGCAGGACTAGAGAAGTCCGTATGTCTCAGTTCCCATCACCGGATTTTAATGTAAAGACTGCACAAATTCTATCAAAAGCTAAAGAGAAATCGTATTAGGGTATTAAGAAATCAAGCCCATAATGACATAGGACAAAGTCTGTAAGGTATCCGTGGAAGGCATCAGGTCATGTGAGAGCCCATCGTGGTTTGTAGCGGCACCAAACAAGTGTGGGGCCACTTGTGTCTTCGCAGAGCTGTCTAGTGAAAGCCTGTGTTTAGTGTGAAGTGCTCAGGCCTTCAGGAAGAGGTTTCTCCTCACGCAAGGAATGTGACTCCAAGGAGGCTCGGATGTCTAGTCTACCACACAGAGAGGTATGAGAGTTCTGCCAACCAGGGCAAAACGGTCTGAGGATGCCTGGGGCGCCAGCCCTCCAGTAGGCTGGCTTTCCCTCCAGAAGTGCAGACAGCACGTCTGCCCTCGTCTCTGATACCAGCATCACGTTCTGGTGCTTCCCTGGTTCCACCCAACCCTTCTCCTACCCAAGCGGTCTCTGCAGCTGAGCAGGGTAGTGAGAACATATTCAGTGTTCTAGAGTAAAAACTAAAATACAGGCAGTGTGCTGCCTTTGGAAAGGCGAGGAAAGATATATGGCAGGCAGGTGGCAGTGAGAATTGCGGTGGGAAGGCCATTCAATTTACTTCATTTACTTAATATTTATTTTTAAACGGTTTCTCTTGTTGCACAGAACATTCTTATGTTGTGTATGAGGGAGACGCTGATCCAATAGGGTTACCACCTCATCTTTCTGATTCTTCCATATGGGGTCAGGTGCCTTTCCTCTCCTCGCCCCGAAAGCATTTTGAATGTCTCCGCCCCACTGGCCTAATCACACCCAAATCATCCCTCCACTGTACTATGTTCCTGAGAGCTGGGAATGAACACACAGGGTACTATGGCTGGCACACAGCATGTTTGCAGACAATGTCACTGATAGCTTGGTTAAAAGTAGTAAGCCTGCATTTCACAGCTCTGTTTCAAAGATCGGCACCTTCTTCTACGAACGGACAGACAGTAAACATTTAAGCCTTGAAGACTCTCAGTGCCCTCTCACAACTAGAGTGTCACTTGGATGTGGAAGCAAACCGCAGACAACGCGAAAGCAATGAAGTGTGGTTGTCTTACTCATTTTTCTCGTCCCTGGGGTAAAAAACACCTGAAACCCAAAACTTAAAACAGGAGAGGTTTATTTTAGCGCATGGTCTGCTGGTCCCACGGCGTGGGAGGAGGGCGGTGTTCCTGGAATGACAGCCAGGAAGGACAGCCAATGAAGGAGCCCGGGAGGGAGACAGACCGCTTACGTCAGGCCCCGAGGGCGGGACCTCTCATCAGGCCCCGCCTCCTCACAGCACCCTCCGCCCCGAACTCACCAGCGGTGAATCACCAGCGATCCCCTCACCTTCCGAAAGCCCCGCCTCTCAGCACGCGAGAGCTTGGGAGGGGATCCCAGGCCCAAACTCTTAACAGTGGCTATTTCCTTGAAACTGAAAACTTGTATCATTTTCATAAGTCTGGAAAATATTTCTTCTTTGGATTCTTTCAGTAATTTAAAAATGTATAAATTATTTGTAGTTTATACACTATATAAGTAGCAGCAAGCGGCCAAAGCAGGCCTAATCAGGCTGTGGCTAATCGTCTGAGCATGTCTACCTCTGCTTTCCCTGAAAGGCACAGACTGGTGACCCGTTACTAAGGAAATGCTGCTTAAAGAGATATTTGTTCACACCTAACATAGGTAATGAGTAACCGGGTAGGACCCAAACTTTCAACAACTACTTTACCTATTGGCAGCTATTACATGCTATTGGGCAACAAAGGCAGGTTACTATCTGTCTGAACACACGTGGGATGCCATAAAAAATTGCTGACTAGGTATGAAATTTACTTCCACAGTTCTGGAGGCTAAGAAGCCCAAGATCAAGACAGATTTGGTATCTGATGAGAACCTAGTTCCTGGTTCATAGATGGTATTTTCTGTGTCTTCATATGGTAGATGGGGCTGTCTGGGTCTCTTTTATAAGGATATTAATCACATGTATAAGGGCCCAACCCCCATGACCTAATCACCACTAAAAGGCACCTCCTCCAAACACTGTCACATGGGAAGTTAGGATTTCAGCAAATACATTTTAGAGAGCACATTCAGACCATTGCACTCAACTCACGTCTTAGGTGGTCTGGATAAACCTGGCAATGGTTGCTACTTTTATCTAAACAGTGTCCTTATGAGAGTAAAAGCCAGCTGGCCATAGTGCTTGGTATAACCCAAGCACTCTGGGAGGTTGAGGCAAGAGGATCTCAAGTCCAAGGTAAGCCTGAGGAACTTAGCAACTGACAAGATTCTTTCTAAAAATAAAAATTAAAATGGGCTAGGGATAAAGGTCAGGGTCATAGCCCTAAGTTCATTCCCCAGTAGTCCATAAATATATATAAACAAAAAAGTAAATAAATATTTTAAAAAGAATAAAAGCCAATTAATGTTGAGTGATAGAGATGTGATACAAATGTCAATGGTGTAATGATGAAACACTAGTGGGTATAAAACACCCTGAGTTCTTTATGGGCCATCAGAATTCAGCTCCTGATGCTCTGCTCTTCCACAACGGGCCCAACATTGAACAACAATTTGCATTACTGCCCATAGATGGGTGCGGTGGCTGTGTCTCTATGTAGTGTCAGCAGAAGCACGTCGTGTTGATTATAACACCTCTGGGAGGCTTAGAGCAGTGGTTCTATTTGCACTCATGACAAAGAGGGAAGGATCACAATGGGCAGAAATGTGCACTTTAGGTCTGCTGAGCTACCAGGGAGCACTCAAAGATCCGCTGATTCCGGTCTAAACCAGGAGGAGAGCTAACTCCGCACAGCGGTGCCCCACACACGGTACGTAGGAAACAGTGAATTTACACAGCACTGAGGATCTTCTTTTGTGTATGGCATACAAGAAAGGTGCCAGTTCAAAGCATCTTACTGTAGGTGCCTTTGAATGCCATGAAGGCAGATCATAAGTGCATAAGAATTTCACATAACCAAACAGTATTACGTGTTTTATTAGCCTAGCTCTGTACCTGCGCTCACAGAATTGAAGTAGCTGTGCTCAGGGAAAATAATGTATCTTCAGGATCACAAATAAGTGTTTTCTAGGTCCCAAGGACAAGTGCCAAATGTTCTACAGATAGCCCAAACAGACACCAATGTTTATGCGCATATTTCTAGATATGAAAAAAATTCATAGCGTTCATCAGAGTCTCAGAAGAGCAAATGTTCAAGGGTAATTGTAAGCTATGTGATATCACTATATTTTCAATGCTAGTGTCAAACAGGCACTTTCAACATTTTTACCACCTGAACGTAAACTGAACTGTAGATCTTTGAGTAATTTACTTTAGGTTAACATCTCCTTGACCAGAGGAATTATGAAGATTAAAACTTGGAGCCATTAACCTACCTCCCCACAGTGTGGAAGTGTGTGCGTTACACCCAAATCATTTCGGTAATCCACCCACTTCCCCACTTCCTAGAGGGCTGCTGTATGACCCCTGAAACAGCCAAGTGTCTTGCTTCCTACCTCATGAGAAGCCCGAAGGGCAGTAATACCTCCTTACCCACAATTCATCTGCCATGCCTTCAGTTACCTGTGCTCAACTATAGTAGTGTATCATCTTACCCAAAGGAGGGCAGGTCAACACAACAAAGTATTTTGAAAGAGAGGGAAAGAGATGGGAGAGACAGCAAGTGAGAGAGAGAATGAGTGAGTCCAAACACACATTTACAGGATTGTTTATATAATACACTATGATATTTGCTTTATTTTATTGTTATTTATTATTGTTAATCTTCCTTTGCCTGATTTATGCATTATAACTTAGCACAGGTATGCATGTATGAAAAAAATCATAGTGGATACATTCAGTTCTCTCCACAGTTTCAGGTATGTCTTGCAATCTCAGGGCATATCCCCAGTGAGAACGGTGTTGATCGGAGGAAAACTTCCACAGTTCTCACCTCCTTGGGTCCCCACCATATCATTCAAAGTATTTTTCTGCACATGCCTAATAAAATCAGCACAATAAACGGCACTTACTTTGACTAGTATTGTCTGGTGAAATATTGCTTTCTGCATTTGAAAAGCTGTCCGTCATGTCCCCAAACACCAGCATCAACAGGGGGAGTGCAGTTCCATGGATAACGGCAGCCAGAGTTCCCAGCACCATGTACAACCCGTCCAGCCTACCTGCATAGCGAAACTTAGAAGGAGAAGAAAATGCGCCACAGTACAATGAGTACGGCTTCTTAAATGGGTTTTGCCCTCTCTTCAAAATATACCCAAAATCCAAACATTTTTCACACTGTCATGCTACCCCTCCAGCCTAATCTACCCTCTGCCTTTGGTGAACTACTTCAGTAGCCCGATCAGAAAGGACATTTTACTGTGATAGGGAGGGGGAGGGAGGAAGGGAGAGAGAGGCAGAGAGAGACAGAAAGAGACAGAGAGAGAGGCAGAGAGAGGCAGAGAGACAGAGAGGGACAGAGAGACAGAGAGAGACAGAGGGACAGAGACAGAGAGACAGACAGAGAGAGACAGAGAGACAGAGAGAACAAGCGAGTCCAAACACATATTTACAGAATATTTGAATATAATATGCTATTATATTTGCTTTGTTTTATTATTTATTATTGTTAATACTTCTGTGCCTGATTTATGTATTAGAATTTAGCACAGCTATGTATGTAAAGAAAAAAACATAGTGGATACATTCAGTTCTCTCCATGGTTTCAGGTCTCTCCTGTGACCTCAGGAGTACGTTCTGGACGAATTATTCCTAATGAATTTAATCTGTCTCTTTTTCTTATTTGATGTCTGATGAGAATTCTAAAAGTCTTTCATAGGAGTATAGGAGAAACACAGTACATGTATTTGCTGCCCCGGTTTCTAAGAATAGAAGTCACTTCCCATCTCATAGGAACAAAGCTTGAGTGTCACAGGCCCCTCTTGGGACCCAACAGAGGAAAATTTTTTGTGACTTCAAGAAACTGTCTTGGCTTAAAAATCTGCTGCCCAGAGAGATTAGCATAAACATAAAATGATTTTAATATAACCAGGCCTTAATGTGAGGAAGAAGGAGAAAAATGAGCTGGACACGTGCCAAGGAACATTTTTCCTGAGAAGTTAGGATCTGACCATAATGAGAGTGACCAGGGCAGATCTCCTAGCTTCTTTAGCTGCAGACAAGTCACAAGAAGGAAGAAAAGACTTCTCTGACTACAAAAAATGATGGGAGAAGACAGCAGTAAAAAGAACTAATAGGGCCACCTGGGAGAAATTTAATGCTTCCCTTATGTAACTCAATGACATCCAGGAAGGGACTGGAGAAGTCCAGCAGAAGGGACACCCCATAGAACAACTAGTCAGGTCTATCAACACGCAACAGTATTTACAAAGAGGATGAGACTTTCGTATGCTCAGGAGGCAAAATATCCAAAAGACATCACTGACTGGATTCTGTTTTGAACAAATCAACTGTAAATAGCATGTTTTGGAGATAAGCTGAAAAATCTAACTATAAATGAAGCATTACATAACATTAAGAAATTATCCTTCGTTTTGTTGCATATGATCACCCCAGTATATTTTAAAGAATAATATTTGGCAGCAAAAATTTTGAGAGACACCACTTAGGTATGAAGCATTATGAAATAAATAATTTTAGATATAACATTTGGCAAAATGGTAATTACTGGGTATCAGTCATGGGTATATGAGTATGAATTTTACTATCTCCCTTAATATGTCTGAAATTTTTATCATAAAACTTGGTAAAGAGAAGATGGCTCTCACACAGGCAAAGGGATGTCTCCCCTCATTCTGAAAGGAACAAGCTAACAGTAAATACAGGTATAAGGGAGCTGTCAGAAATAAAGACAAAAAGTAGGAAGAGTCAGAATTTCACACTTTTTCACGCCTGGAAGCGGAGTGATTTCTGGAGAGAAAGAGTGAGAAGAGGACTTCAGGAAAGCGCTAACATCATGCTGAGTAGGATGAGAGTTGCAATAAAAAACCACAGCTCTGTAATTTGTCAGGAAACAATTTGAGAGGAAAGAAAAATCTCTTAATAACATTGAGCCTCAGTTTCCACATTTACAAGGTGAGGGAAATATTCATACATACAGGAAACCTTCCACAGGTCTTAAGAGGTTAAAATGAGACTTGATACAAACCAGAGAATTACTATTATGGTTTTGCAAAGGTAATAATTAATAAGACTCTTCCAGTTCATACAGTCAAGAAAAAGACAAAAAAAAGTTTTAGCTTATGTGAAACACAATGCACACATATAAAATAAGTAGAATTGGAACCCTTTTAAAAAAGTAGAATGGAAAATGTTTGGTTAAATGCTAACAAGAGAGACACAGAAGGTGAACCAGACACATGAAAGGAAGGTTAACCAGTGACGCAACCCAAGGGAAGGATTCCCAGGGCAGAGAGGTAGAGAGTGCTGCCAGGAAAGGGATTTATGTAACATTTGCTATGCTCGGTGCCAACGTGGTCATACCAACATGCCCGGTTTGGAGAGGGAAGTCGGTAGACTTAGTCATTCATTCAACGTTTTAAAGGTATCTGATGAGCACCAAATAAGGCTTCTGCTCAGTTCTGGGCACTGACAAGAGTGACTAAGAAAAGTCCCTTAAACTTTGTATACTAGTGCTAATAGTAATGGGAAAGTAGATATATTCAATATGTAGGCACCTATTAAAAGTTGCAGGTACTATTTTAGGCACATAAGGTACACACTTGCTACCCTCATGGTGCTTATCACATTCAGAGAGAAGACAAACATAAGCGAGAGCTCAGACAATGGTTAAGTATTACTGAAAAGAAATAGCACACAGGGTCATGTTCCATAGTGCTAGGCAGAGGCAGCTGGTTTAGGCTGGCTCGTCATGGAATGTCTCGATGGAAAAGGTCCTCAGGAACAGGAAGGATGCAATTTGTCCTGTGATGGCCTAGGGACAAGGCATTCCAGGAAGGAAAAAGGAAATGCAAAGGTTCTGAGTTGGGAATGATTTTGGTGCGTCTTGGAATCACACAGAATGAATACTGTGGCGAGAGCAGGGCAGTGGGAGGACTTGTCTACAGTGAAGCAACAGGAGACAGAGGTCAGGTATGTGGAATACTGCACAGCTTTAGAAAGGAGATTGGGGTTTACTCTCCATTTTGCACATATTGGAAAGTAAAACCAATCCAACCTTTGGAGGAAGGGACTGAGTGATCCCATGTGGATTCTAGGGAAAGATGTTCAGAACTGCAAAAGTAGAGGAGGGATCCTAGAAGGAAAGAGGTTCAGAGAGTGAAGTCTTGACCAAGTATAGTAAGCAAAACAATAAAATACACATGCACGTACCCATACGTTAAAAGAAAACAAAAGCAACCAGGGGTGGTGGGGCATGCCTTGGAGCACTTGGAAGGCTGAGGCAGGAGGATTGTCGTGAGTTCAAGACCAGCCTGAGATACAAAGTGAGCTCAAGGCCAGCCCGAACTGCATAGCAAGACCCTGCCTCAAAAAGACACACAAAAAAATGCTATCCCCCTCCCCCCCAAAAAGCAGGTCACAATCCTAATCCGAGAAACCTGTGACTGCACTTTTGATATATAAAAGTGATGACACATGCTAAAGATCTCGGGACATGGAGATCATTCTGTGTTATCCAGGTTGACCCAATGGAACATCACAAGAAGGACATAGGATCCCTGAGTCTTCAGGAGATGTGACAGCTGATGTCTGATGCTGGAGTGACACAAAGAGGGACCACAGGTCTAGAAATGCAAGTGCCTTCTAGAAGCTCCAAAAGGGAAGGAAACAGATTCTCCTCTCCTCCAGAAGGAATTAAATCCTGCCAATACCTTAATTTTAACCCAGTACAAAGTCTGACACTAGAACCATAAGGTAATACATTTTTATTGTTTTAACCAAATAAGTTAGTGGTTATTTTGCCATAGCATCAAAAGCAAATGGCAAGAGAATGTCAAAAGAAGGATAATAAACAGGAATGCTACAGCTAGAAAATTGAGATGCTCTGGTCAAAATGTGTGATATTTGAGTTTACGATTCCACGGGAAAAGTTGTTTGTGAGGATAAATCCAACAGCCTCACAGACAAGTGTAACTTACTATCAATGAAGTTGCCACAACTGAAAAGGTCAAAGGATGTTCAGTTTCAGACTATGAAGAGACTAAATAACCAAGGAAGAATAATCTTAGCATAGTGAATGAAGCTGAAGCGGTCAAATGCAAAAGTCCGCAATGAGGGAGACACAAGGAGAAACCGACAGAGATCTCCCCCCTCCATCGACAGAAAATTGTATAGTTCTGCAGGGTGAAACTCACATGAGAAAGGAATGTTATGTGGGAATCGAAACAATCTTACAGTGGCTGCACAGAACTACTGACATGTCAACACCATCCCTAATTCCTGAGAAGGAATCAAGGAACCTCAACTTCCCAGGCAAAAGTAACTCAAAGAAAAAGCCCAGGAGCTGAGAGACAAATCAGCACACTCAAATCACAGAAGAAAAGAGAAGAAAGAATATGCTGAACAGGGTAAGGGCTGCTAAGAAGTCAAGATACAATTTTAAAATTTGCACTGAATTTTAAGTGTGGTGTGAAAAAAAGCAAAATTCCACAATTTGAAAACTGCAGGGTGAAACAAGGCATAAACATAGGCAACTCCTGTGTAAAGGCCCTGGGTGGGGACTCTGAGAGGCTGTCGGGATGATAAGAGACTTGACCTGTTGGCGCCAGTGAGGGAGTGAAAGGTGAAGACACGGGAGACAAAGAGTGACAATGATGATACCAGGCCCTTGAGAAGACACCGGCTACGGGAGGCAACATACAAGTGAGTGACTCATTTTTACAACTGGTTGTTTCTTCTGTTTCAAGAGAAAAAACCAGCAAAAGGAATAGATCCAAACTGAGGTAGGTTTGTAACATGGCTACAGTTACGAAGGTCAAGGAGTGGTTCTTCATGTAACAATAAAAGTCACTCAGATTGGCAGGAGGACCAGAAATGTGGAAGGGAAGATACGGACGAAGGTGGCAAAGTCCTCCATGAGCAGGTGGTCAGAAGAAAACAGTATTAACAAAGAACTCTACTCAACAGTTTAAGCAATCATAAACTGTCATAAACAAATTATAGCAATTAAAAGCCAGTAAGTATGAATGGACAAAGTCTGGCCCTGGGCTTGCCTACTTATTAGTTACGTGACTCTGTGATTTTGACTACATTTCTAAACTTCTCTGAGTCTGTTTCTTCATCAGGGATACAAGGCTTCTACATCATAGGGTTATTGTGAAGACAAATCAAATAATGCATGTAGGGTACGTAACTATCTAGTACTTCATGTTGAGAGCTATTATCTACTTAAGAAATACTAATGCTTTGATAAGATACATACTGATACACACTGGAGAGCTTGAGTTGGATCTGCAGCACAATTCCAGCCAGCATAGATAATCTTTAAGAGGTTCATTTTGCGCAGGAATTGCAGCCTGACATATTTTCTTAATCTCATTTCCACTTTCCCCATTTCTTCACTTGCTTTCAAGTTTATTCTACTTTTGTGTTTGTAAAAATGCTTACATGAAGCCTGATATAAATAAAAACTAGTTTAAAAAGTTTGATTGTATTTTTTCTTTCAACACTCTGTGAAAGTTAAAGTCTGAGTAAAACTAAGTTACCAGGCATTGTGTGCAGGAAAGAGTTCTGCCATGTTTAGAAAGACCTATTAACCCTCGGCTGGCACCTGAACTTGGACGTGGGGATGGTCACCACCAGTCTCATGGGTAAATGTGGCCAAACTGTTTGTACAGGCTGTGGTTTATGTTGAACATCTTCCTTTTTCTGGCTGTAGAATTTTGGCACATGCTGGAAAGAAGGTGCCAATAGGATCAGCACCCATAAAAACCCTCAGGTCTGTGACCAGTCATTCCTGGTGCTAAAGTTATTGCTGAAGAAAAATGGGAGTAACTACATCACAAGAGGACCCTGGGAGCCTGTGCATGGTATCCGGGACACACGTCTTCCCATGTGCTCCCGCTGTAGTTAGTTTTATTTGTTATTATTTTGTTACCATAAATCTCAGCTATAGCCTCGCAGATGGGCAGTATCACAGCCAGTGAGATTTATAGGAGGTGCAGTTATTGCATTAATTGAAAACATTTTGCAGTGAGGACAAAGACATGCAGGGTCCTGTGGGTCCTCTTGGCAAGTCATCAAAAGCGGGGCTCTTGGAGCTCCCTGATACACCTGCGTCCTGGCCCTCTCTACAAACTGAAAACGTGAGCACCGCTGCTAAGACCATTCTCCCATTAAACTTCCTCACCCTGGCCCTGTGTTCATGGGTTTTACAGACAAGTTGGATTCACAGTGTTCTAGCCAACTCTTTAAGGAAAAGACAGGGGAAGAAACCACCTAAGTAGTACAGCAGTAGACAGCTTAAAATGTCTGATGTCTGTTCTGGCTCCACTGTGTGTCTTGAGGCAAGTTCATATCTGGCCTCATTTCCTTATCAGTAAAATTTTAATACCAGTATCTACTTCAAACAGAGTTTTAAAGTTATAAGGCCATGAAGTCCGTAAAACAATTCTTTGCACATAGCACTATAGATGTGTTATTATTGTCTTACATTAGAACTCTGTATTTTTATTCTTTAATATTGTTAGTATTACCTTTAAGGGTAGGTCTGTTATATTTAGTAAAATAAAAAAAATACTAAGTTTAAAAAAATTAAGTTACAAATACCAAAAACTAATGCAGAGGGCTGGAGGTGACAGTATGTATGACACTCGATTCCCAGGACCAAAAAAAAAAAAAAAAAAAAGAGGGAAAAGAAATAGATACAAAGACAAACAAAAAACTAAACTATAAAAGAGATATCTCAATGTCAAAACAAGAAAACTAAAATTAAATTTAGGGGTAAATCCAATTTTAACATAAAAGTTTCCTCTTCCTGGAAGATGGCGACCGGGTAGGCAGCAGAGAGAGAACCTCCCAGAGGATTACCACCCAAACAATGAAATATAGCAATATGAAGACAGAAATGAGGTCTTCCGGGAAGAAGACGACCAGCCGAGAGAGTGAGTGCAGAGGGAAGAACGGCTTCAGCTCCTGAACCCGACAGAGAATGCGCTACTGGGACAAACTGTGCCAAACTGGGCAGCGCTCCGAGATCCCCCTCAGAACCCCACCCCCGCAGCCAGTGCTGTGCGAACTGGAGCAACAGCGACCGGCCGGCAGGATTCCTGAGTCGGGGAAAAGCTCCATCCAGGGAAAAACATCTGAACGGCACTCCTGTCTGCACGATCACAGGGTGAGTTAAGTGTGCGCTCTAACCAGTTTTTCCTGAATCGGGAAGAAGCTCAGCCCAGGGAGAGACATCAAAGCAGCTTTAAGGACTGTGGAATCTCCTGGGTGAGAAGACCTAATTAGGCGCCCCAACGGGTTTTGTGAGGGGGGAAGGAGCTCCACCCAGGGAGGAACACCTGAGTGGCCTATCTGCAAGAATCCTGGGGTGGTGAGCTGTCTATTCGCCCCGGCCAGGTCTTGGGGTAGGGAGTAGAAGCGGAAATCTCAGCAGACAGCTTAAGGGACATTCTCCCAAAGAGAAGGAATCATTGGAGCAGCCTCTGC
>PVLD010027025.1:0-21343 GCA_004027595.1 Dinomys branickii
GGGGCTTTCTGCGCGGCTCGCCCGACACGCGCGAAACGTGGGACCGCCGGGCGTCTCCGCCGCCAACAAGCCGATCTCTGTCGGGAGTCGCCGGAGAGCTGCGCCGGCTCGGGAGGCGGGAGGGATCGAGGCGTCCGTGCTCTCAGGGCGCTAGGACCCAGCAAATCTTTCTCTCCGCTCCCGGCGCTTGGGTCTCTCCCCGCGACCCGCCCGACACGCGCGAAACGTGGGATTGCCGGGCGTCTCCGCCGCCAGCAAGCCGATCTCTGTCGGGAGTCGCCGGGGGGGGGGGGGGCCTGCACCGGCTCGGGAGGCGGGAGGGCCCGAGGCGGCCGCGCTCCCACGGCGCCTGGACCGAGCCAAGCTTCCTTCCCGCGCGGATCGTCCCTGGCTCCCAGCGACTGGGGCTTTCCCACGTCTCGCCCCGGCAGGCTGGTCCGCCCTTCCACATCTCCCCCGGCATCTCAGAGAAATACGCCCAGTCTAAACTTCCCAGCCGAGGTCCCGGCATTCACGCTCGCCAAGTCTGTCTCGAGCTGGTGGTGTTTATTAAGGAGGTTCGCTCCCTTGCTGCTCACCTGGTCGCCATCTTCCCCGGAACCCCTCACCATCCTATGTTCTGGAATTGAATTCTGATGCACTCGTAGGTGAGCCTTGAGGGCAATGTGTTAAGTGAAATAAATTACTTTTTTTTTTTTTTTTGGTACTGGGAATTGAACTCATGACCTCAGGCTTGCCAGGCAGGTGCAGAAGAAGCTACTTGCAAAAGGACAGTATGATGCGACTTATGTTAAGCTCTATAATAGTAAAATTGATGACAAAAACTACCTTCATTTGGGGTTAAGAGTAAGTAGGGATTGTTTGAAGTGTACAAAGATTCAATAGAGAATTGTGCAAAAGCTGTGGAGATTTAACAGTGGCAGTAGCTGCTCACAAGGTACACTTAATTGAACTGTACAAAGTGGCTAAAACTGTTAGGGCTTAACATTTTTGCACAATAAATGTTTTTAGAACTGAAAAAGAAATCATATGTCCTAACTTAAAAGACTTATGCTGCCACAAGAAGAGAAACTCTTAATTACATATTGATAAGTGGAAAAAGTAAAGACTGGTCGTTGGGACAGAAGAATAAACATGGAGCACAGGATTTTTTTGGCAGCTAGTGGATAATGTGACATGCACTTGTCAAAGTCAATACACTAAAAAGAGGAACTTAAACTAATAAGAGTGTTTGTCAATGTGGTACATTGTGTTTACCGACAAAAGAAGCTGGAGGGAGGGGAACACGGGAACTTTGCTCTCTGCTCTCAGTGGAATTATATCCTGATAGACCTAAGTGGAAAATATCCTTAAAAGTAAAAACTGCACACCCCAACTACCAAATGTCAGTGTGGCCAAAGCACTGGAGCCATCAGCGTCTACTCTGGCTCCTGTGGCTTACAGAGTAAAGGGCAGTCTGCTGGCCAGCATCACATGATTGTTGCATCTTACACTAACTCAGAAAAATCAGGATGCAAAGTGCAATTTCTCGTGAACGCATACCACTTTTGCACTACTGTAACGTAGAAAAATCAAGTTGAACTACTGTTACATCAAAACAAATTGGGGACTGTAAATCTAAACCTCTTCTAAAACTAAAGCCTTTTTAAAAATTACACGGGAGCCTTTCATTTTATCTACTGTGTCTTGATGCCTCACACTCATCTGTTTGTCAAAGAATGTATGATGCGTGAGTAGATAGAGGACTCAACTGCTAGTGACAAATTCATCCATCCATGTGCCCACCCCACCCTTCATCAACAAGGCATGTGTGCAAAAGTCATTGTGTTCACCAGTTCTGAAAAAATTGGATTCAGGGATGGCCTGTTGTCTTTGGCCACCGTTTGCTCTGCTGCCTCAATCTTACCACCCCTGTGATCAGAACATCACCCTCCTAGGCTGCTGCAGATTGTGTTTTCATGTTCTCTTAAAGCTCTACTGCTTTTAGAGGCAGTGCCAATTTAGGTGGAAAGAATGGGAAATTACTCTGACCTAACAAATTCTTAATATTGCCCTCTAAAAGATGAAAACTGCCTTCTCCAAAATCATGCACGAAGAGCTACGGATCAGGAAAGTAGGCTTGGAGTTTAATAACGTGGTAAGAATAACAATCTTAAATATTCCCACTGGTATTTTCACTGAGAATTACTCCATCTTCTCCAACCTTAAACTCTGAGGTTTAAGTTTCTTTGAGATACAGATTTATGAAATCAGTTTCTTCATGTACTGTTTCAAACCATTTTATCAGTGTTAAAATGCACACCTGCCAGTATTAAAACCTGCCTGTTAATTTTTTTTCTAATTGCCCAGTGAAATGGCTGCACAGCTGTTACATCTGTACTTGCAACTTTCCAGACAGCTGAAAGCAGCAACAGTAGAGATGTTAGGGTTAATGTTTCTAACTTGTTTTACCTTATGGTATTTCACTTTCTGCCTTTGCAAGATGAAAGCATGCTGTAGTTCACACTGACATTTCTTCAGTGTTCTCCATGACCTGTGGGAAATAGTTTGGAAATGAGCTGTTTTCTCTTGATTTCTCTTCATCCACACATCTCCCTGCACTGTGTCATTCTCTGCACAAACAAACCCACACTTCTGGCTGTGATAAAGGGTGTAGTGATGAATTATATTAGCCAAGATTTCCAGCTGCTGCTGCCCTCCATCCTTCTTCAGCAGAACCGTGTCACCGTCCCTGTTCCAGACTTCACAAGTTCCCTGCCCCTGCCTTCCTTGCCTACCTACCTCTGTTACCCAAAGTTCTAACAAGCCTAGTGAGCTTTCTGAGATACATAAATTAGAAAGGGCCGGTTGAGTGGCAGAGTGTTAGAATGAGTAACAGCAAGAAAATACTCAAACACCAGACTATAAAATGCTGTGACCAACTGGGGTTGTTTCCTGTGGACAGAGATTCCTCTGACCAATGATTGTTACTTTTTTTTTTTTGGCGGTACTGGGGATCGAACTCAGGACCCTGTGCTTGCTAGGCAGGCGCTTATTCCACTGAGCTATATCCCCAGCCCCTCCTCTGACCAATGAGTACTGAGGCTCTGGCCTATACTGATGCAGTGTAAATGTAAGAAAAACGTGAGATTGCATTTAAATACTTGCTCTACGCCTTTCACATTCATGATCTTAGCCTCTAAGCCTCTCACTGTAGAGCGATTAGTACACCTGCCGTACGTGGTTAAGATTGTATGAACTGATGGATTTGAAGCATTAACCCCAGTGCCTGACACACAGAGGCACATAACGGTCATGACTTTAGCATTACTCTGCTTTCTGCTTGTACTTTTGGCATGAAGACATTTCAGTAGGGAGATGAGTGTCACGTGTAGTGGCGCAATGCCTATAATCCCAGCACTTCAGGAGGCTGAGGAAGAGTTTGTATAGCCTAGCCTGGGACACTCAGTGACTTAGCAAGACTGTCCCAAAAAATAAAGGACTGAGCATGTAGCTTAGTGTGAAGATCCTGGGATTAAACCCTCAACTCCACCAACCCCCGTACACAAAACGGAGAAGAGGAACAATGTAAATGTATGCTAGGACTTTAGGTTGTGGATTCTATTTATGAACAAGTTGGGAAGATTATCTGGAGATGTGCAGGGAGGAGTACACAAGGCGACGTGAACACATGTATCGGGCAGCTGATAAACTGAAACACCACTTCATGGTGGTAGTAGGCACACCCTTGGTGAAGATGGGCCATTTGTAAGTTTTAACATGTACATTTATGCTGTGAGTTTTCGTACTGTAAGTATAAATGTCCCTAAACAAATCCCAATCTGTAATGAGTCCTGTCCACTTGGGATGCCAACTTACCTTCATGACAGATAGGCCACACTGCTGTTACAGTTAGGGCTTTAGAACTACTGACAGATTGTCTGACCTTGAAAAACGTTTGGTCAAATGAGTTTAAGCCCGATATTTACTTTACCCTGGTTCTTACCTATTTTTATGACATCCTTTTTCCTCCATTGAAAAATAACTAGCCAGACATGCTGGTGTACACATGTAATCTCTGCACTCTGGGACGGTGAGGCAAGAGAATCAGATGTTTGAGCTGGGCCCGGGCAATTTAGCTGCTGGAATGTAGTGCAGCATGAAGGCCACAGGCTCAGTTCCTAGTACCAAAGGATTATTAAGTTCTAAAACTCTTCCCCAGTTCAACCAGAATATACTTATGAATGGAAAGTCTATAAAGTCATACATCTTTATAAATGTGTCCTGATAAGAAGAGGTCAAAATAAGAATTCAGTTTATTTGAACATGGTTTCTAAAAAATAATTGAGCTTTTACCGTGCCATCAAACATTCTGAGAAGAGAAAAATCAAGAGGAGAAATGCTACTGAATCACAAGCACAGATGCTTGTGCGTTCGAGGCCTTGAGGCAGGACACTGCTGCTTACGTGCTCGGAAGACACATCTTCCTAGCAGATCACAAACAGTTCCTGTCTGTGTTGACTTTTCCAGTTAACATGATCAGTAATGATTTTCAGTGCTTTTTGGGAACTTTTTCACTATTTTACCATCAAGTACTTTACAAATTAATGTGCTCTAAATGTTATCATTACAAATATAATAAAGACCAACAAACTTCCCAAACCATGAAAATGTATGCTTCCAACTCATTTATAAAGTACAGCAACACATTATCTCAGCCTTTTGATAATTTAAGTGACTACTCTGAGCACATTAAAAACTCAGTGCATCATCTGAGAGGTTAGTATGGCATCTCTGTCAGTGGTTGACTTACATTGTGGTGAACTATATATAACAAAAGTTACCATTTTAATCATTTTCAAGTTCAATAGAATAAAGTAACATTGCATGCTACCATCACTAGTACCTCTGCAGAACACTGCATCATTCCAAAATGAAGCTGTTGTACCTAATAAGTGTAAGTGTAACTCCCCATTATTCTCCACTCAGCCCCTGCTTACCACTGTTCTGTTTTCTGTCTCCATGCATTTGGTATTCTAGGTGCCTCAAAAAAAGTGTAATTATACGATACTGATCTTTTGTGTCTGGCTTATGTCACGTAGTGTAATGTCTCTGGGGTTCAAACATGTTGTATATGGTGGGAAATAGTTTGAGGCTTTCAACTTGTTCTGCTTCAAAATTTTCACTATTCAGGATTTTTGCATTTCCAGAGGAATTTTAGAATCACCTTGTCACATGTCACAGATACAGCTGTTGGGATATTGACTGGCGTGGCACTGCTTTTGAGGAGAACTGACATTTTTGCAATATCAAATCTTCCAAAGCCATGAACACGGCACGTGCCTCCATGTACTTAGGTCTCTCAGCAGTGCTTTACAGGTTTCATGGTATAGCTCTTTCACATGTTTTGGTAGATGTAGCCCTATGTACCCATACTTCTGCAAATGATACTGGTTTTTTCATTTTCCCTATCCACTCGTGATTGGCATATAAAACACAACTGACTTTTAAATACTATCTTACAACATTGTTCAACTACTAATTAGCTGTTATCATAGGATGTATTCCCTCTTTTCCAGATTTTTGGAAGAGTCTGTATAGAATAGTTATTTCTTCCTTGAGAGTTTGCCAGAAATCACCAACTAATCCATTTAGTCCTGGAATTGTCCTTGTGGGGAAGTTTCTGTATACACTTTTCAGTTCTATAATGGTTATGAGACTATTCAAATTATCTTTCTGAGAGCACTTTGGTAGTTGTCCTCAAATAATTTGTATATTTAATCTAAGATGTTGAAATCTCCCCTCATCCTTTTGGTATGTGTAATGTTGGTAGGAATGTCACCTGACTTATTTTTAAATTTAATTTTATGAGTATATGTTTGCAATTAACACAGTTTATAGTCATCTTGGGGAGTAGTTACGCGTACATGTTGTAGCTTGTCAGCTTATTTTCTTCTTTTTCCTAATCCCCTTTCCTTCCCCTTCCCTTTCCCTATCACCTTTTACAGACTTATTGATATTATGTGTTTTAGCTCATGTTATAGGATATAATTTTTACACTGACTGGAGTTATTAGGATCCTCTACGTGGCACATCTTCATTCCTCTAATTTCCCCTTCCACTCCTCCTCATCCCTTGTCCACTGTTCCCTTGGACCACTTCCTTATTGGACAGGATCTGTCCCCTTGTACTTTTCTACCCATCCTGTATTATTTTCTTTCTTTGTACTTTGTGTCACTCAAATGAGAGATACTGTACAGTACTTTAGCTTGTGAGTCTGGTTTGTTTCACTCAGTATTGTATTTTCTAGGTGCATCCATTTTCCTACAAATGCCTTGTATTTGTTATTCTTTATAGAAAAGTTATATTCCATTACATATACATACCACATTTTGTTTATTCAGTCATTTGTTGATGGGTATAAAGGCTGCCTCTAGGACTTAGGTATTACTAGGTGTGTTACTGTAAAGATTGGTGTGCATATATCTTTGTAGTATGATGCCTTAGGCTCTTTACATTAAATAAGTTTATTGGTACATTTTAGATACACATAATGACCACATTCATCATGGGAATTTGTACCTAGGTGGGCTGGCTTGCTTATTGATTGGTTGATTGATTGATTGTGTTTTTGAGACAAGGTTTCATTCTGCAGTTCAGGCTGGCCTTGCACTCACTTTGTAGCCCAGCCTGGCTTCAAACTTGCAGCGATCATCCTGACTCAGCCTCTCAAGTGCTGAGATTACAGGCGTGCACCACCAAACCCGGCTTGTACCTGGGCATGATATATCTTAATTCTATTTTTCCCATTCCTCTACCCTACCTTCATCCCCTCTTCCCCTCATTTACAAACGCTTTGTTTCCTTTTTTTCTATTTTCCTTTTCCCCCTTCCCCTTCCATTGTGCCCTTTTACATCAAATGTTTTCTTCCTGTTTTGCAATATCTCTTATACATTTTTGAGCCTTATTTACACTTTCAGTTCCTCATACCAGAGGCTCAGTGTATTATTTTCATGCATGTCCGATTTATTTCACTTAAGAATATGGTCTCAAAGTGCATCCATTTAACTAGAAATGTCTCAATTTTATCCTTCTTTATACCTGAGTATATACCCATTATATAATAAAAACCACATCTTCTTTGTCCATTAATTGGTTGATGGGCATTTGGGCTGTTTCCAAGATTTAGCTATTACAAACTGTGCCGCTATAAACATGGGTGTGCGTACATTGCTGTAGTCTGCTATTTTTAGTTATTTCAGGAAGATACCAAGAAGGGGAATAGCTGGGCCAAATGGCACCTCTAGCTTTAGTTTTTCAAGGAATCTTCATACTGATTTCCACAGCGGGTGCACCAGTCTACATGCTCACCAACAGATGAGAAGGGTTGCTTTTTCCTCACAGCCTTTCCTGCATGTGTTATTGGCTGATTTCTTGATAAAAGCCATTCTTTCAGGAGATGAAATCTCAGTGTTTTAATTTGCATCTCAAATGACCACTGATGTTGAACGTTTTTTCATATAATTACTTGCTATTTCTACATTTTCATCTAAGAAGTGTGTATTCATTTTAGATGCCCATTGTTAGAATGGATTTTTATTTTTTATTTTTGTCTCTTTTTTTGAGACAAGGTATTGCTGTACAGTTCACTTGTCCTCACTCTGTAGCCCAGGCTGGTCTCGAACTCCCAATGATCTGCCTGCCTCAGCCTCCTAAGTGCTGGGATTACAGGCATGTACCACCGTGCCCAGCTATGGAATGGGTCTCTGAATTAGTGGGGAGGCCTGATTTTTTTGAGTTCTGCCAGGGATATAGCTCAGAGGTGCAGCACCTGCCTGGCAAGTGCAAGGGCCTCAGTTCAATTTCCAGTACCAAAAAAAAGTTTAGATATTAGTCCTTTCAGGAACACTTGGCAAAAGATTTTCCCACTGTATGGTTTGTCTCTTCACTCTGTTGATGAATTCTTTTGTTCTGCAAAAATTTTTTAATAAGGTGAGACCCCATTTGTTGATTCTTTGTAATATTTCCATGCTGTCAGGGGTTTGGTCAGAAAGTCTTTGCTTACACTTACATCTTGAAGAGTTCTACTGATTCTTCCAGGAGATTCAGAGTTTCTGTTTTAATATTTAGATCTTTGATCCATTTGGATTTTGGCTTAGTGCATGGTGAGAAATGTGGGCCTAGTTTTAGTCTTTGGCCTGTGGAGAGCCACTTTTCCCAGCACCAGTTATCAAAGAGGCTGTCTTTCTTCCAGTGTAGGCGTTTGGTCCCTTTGTCAAAGATAAGGTGTCCCCATGTGTTTGGAATTGTTTCTTTTAATTTGTTTCATTGATACTAAGGTCTGTTTTTGGGTTTTTTTGGCCAGTAGTGTGCTATTTTTATCACAGTAGCTTTGTAGTATAATTTCAAGTCAAGAATTGTAATGCACCCTGCCTTGCTTTTGTTGCCGAGAACTGGTTTTGCTATTTTAGGTCTCTTCTGGTTTCATATGAATTTTAGGGTAGTTTTCTCTAATTCCACAAGGTATGTTATTTTGATCAAGATTGCATTAAAGCTGGGCCTGGCCCTGGGCGCCATTAGAGCGCCCGTGCCCGTGAGACTTTCAGAGAGCCAGACCAGCTCAGCGGAGCTAAGGGAGCAGCTTTTCTGAGGTATACCATGCTCTGCCCGGCCCTGGGCGCCTCATGGTCTCCTACTTGAGGTCTATATCTTGAAAACCATTGCTTCATATATTTTGTCCACTTTAAAATCATTTCAAGTAAGAGGAACTAAGTCCAGTGTCTGCTCTTCCATTTTAGTCAGAAGCAAAAATCTCAAAACAGTTTAAAAACATTAACTTGTCTACAGATTTCCCAAAGATTTGCTTATCCTACAGATAAAACTCCTTCCCTCCATATACCAGAGTACTTCAATTTTGGAAACCAATTCCTCATAGTTGTGCAGTATGTCGTAACATGAGATAACCTTGTTTTCTTTTGGGGAGAAAAGATTTATGTGATAATGCTATTAAGAGACTTATCTTCACCAGGCATGGTGGCACATGCATGTAATCCCAGCACTTGGGAGGCTGAGGCAGGATGACTGCCATAAGTTCAAGGCCAGCCTGAACTACATAGCAAGTTTCTATCTTTAAAAAAAAAAAACTTCATGTGAAAATGGTGCTAGCACAAAATCCATGGGAAAAATTTTAGGGTTAATGTTTCTGAACAGACCCAAATCCAAATTCTTACGTGGAGCAAGAACCATACAGAAGATTTTTAGCATTTTGTTTTAAATATACTCACTGTGGTGTGCACTGGTCCTGCTCATCTCTCCAAGGCTGACATCACACTGGACTGAGCTGGCCCTCTGGAGGTGGCCCTTCCTGACAGTGCAGAGAAAAACAGATGGGAAAGGAGGCTCTGCACGCATGTCAGAAGCACTCATAACAGTGGTACCTTGGTTCATGCGCATGTCTGTTTGCAAACTATTCAGGTCACAGACGAAAGTGTTTGACAAAATTTTGCTTTTGTTTGCAAACTCTACATACATCAAGTGCCAAACACAACTGCAGACATCTTTCCCACACAAACACAAACATCTTTTCCAAAATTGTGAAATAAATTGAGTTTTTGAACTTACTACTGTATTTAGAAGTTCATTTTATTTCCTCAGCTACCTAAAACTGTCAGGGCTGCACTGAAACAGTGCCACCTTATTTAACAGATGCACCAGGAAAGGGGATCATCTGAGGGGACCATAGGCTTTCTTTTAAGATGGCCCAGCTGCTGTATCTCAGGGGAGTGGGTGGCTGTTTCTGTGCTCTTTAAAGAGATGAATTTCCACTGTTAGTTGGACCCTTCAGTAACATAAGGCAGCTATTTTATTAATAGAAATGTAAAAAACATTTTGGATATTTTACAGTTCATCAGATTTTTTGTTATCTGACAAATTAGTTATGACTCATGATCATAGCAGAGTTTTTGAAAATATTATAATTAAATAAAATGTTAGAATATAAACTTGCTTTAATTTTTTCAATATGTCAATACTGAGGGATACGAACTTATATTAGTGAAAGTAATTTCAAAACTGTATACCACAGCAAAATGGAATCTTTTCTGAATATACCCAGCTTCTGTTCCTGAAAGAATCTTGATTCTAGTCCAGATCTTCACATTAGTTGGGTATCAGTTTGGACCTCATTCTTAGTTAATAGTAATTATTTATGACATTCACAAGGCCCTTTGCTTAAAGCAATTTCAACTATTAATGGACCTGGGAACTTTTAATAAACAATGAATTGTTTTCAGTCCTGAAAGTACTATGTTTCCCAAACATAACAGCATTTCTTGTGGTCAGTATATAACAGATTTTATATCTAGATTCCACAAGTAAGAGTTACTCATTTTTCAAACTAATTTGGCTCTTGGCATTAGACACAGGTCTTTGATCATATGAGATAAAATTACCTCTGCTTATGTTGTGATTCAAAATGGAAAATACATATTTGCAAGCACATTACAACCCTATCTGAAAGTTAACTCAATAATGTCATTTTTGTAACAATGTTAAAGATGCTATTTTTCTGATTAAAATTTATATCTATTTTCCCAATGTTTTAAAATGAAAGTGTCAACTTGGCCAGGCCATGGTACCAGATGTTTATTTACTGTAGATGTTCCTACGTAGGCATTTTATGGATGAGATTGACATCTATACCTGGAGTTTGAGCAGAACAGATGCCTTCCATGATGTGAGTGGGTCCACACAACTGGTTGTAGCTTTAATAGGTAGAGGTGGGAAGTTTGGGGAAGCTATGTTTTTTAAGGATTTTTGCATTTAATCTCTTTTTGAGTACACTACCATGAAGTTACACAAAATGTGTGTGTGTGTGTGTGTGTGTGTGTGTGTGTGTGTGTGTGTGTGTTGACAGGAGTAGAACCCAGAGCCTCACAATGCTAGGCAAAGAAGGACTCCACAACTGAGCTATATAGCCCAGCTTGACTTTCACCTTTTAAATGTCTGTATGATCTGAGCTATAGAACCTTTTTATATCCCTAATATTGGCCATTTGGGCCTCTTCTGTCTTTAAATTACAGATAGCCGCCATTTGTTGATTTTGTCAATTTTATTCATCTTTTTAAAGAAGCAAATTTTGGCTTTCTCTGTTATACATATTGTATGTGTATTTTAGTTAATATCTGGTCTATATTATTTATTTCATTTCCTGAGATTTACTTTGCTATTCTTTTTATGACCTAGTACAAATATTAAGCTTATTTGTTTTCCGGCTTTTTAAATAAAAATATTTGGATAATTAATCTCCCTGCTGGCATCTCACAGATTTGTAACATAGTATTATAGTATTCTCATTGTAGTTATGTAAAAATATTTCCTAAACTGCATTACAAGTTACTTGACCCATGAATTATACAGAAGTATGCTTAAAGTTTTTACAGTTACCTTTTGTCACTGATTTTCCAATGTAGTCATTCATGCTCAAGATGTACAATAACATAGTCCCTATGGAGTACAATGTGAAGCTTTTTTTTCCCACAGTACTGGAGATTGAACATGGCCTCAGTGTGCTAGACAAGTGTACCACTGAACTAGCTCTCAAGTCCATTTTGTCTGTTTGTTTATTTTGAGACAAGGTCTCAGTAGGTTGCCCAGGTTGGGCTTGACCTTGCAATCCTGCCTCTGCCTCTTGAGTAGGAGGGAATACCTTCATGTACCACCACAACTGGCTGAATGTCAGACTTCTGAAATGTGTGAAAAGTGCTTATTGCCAGTACAAAATAGTTACCTAAATATTGTATACGAGCTTGTAAGAATTTTGTAATGGTTGGGTATTGTGTTGTAGATTAAGTCTAATAGATCAACCTCGTTAAAATCTTATGCTACTGATTTTTATCTCCCTGTAAATTTTTGAGAGTCAAACATAAAATTTAACTATTGTGATAGCTTTGTCTATTTCTCTTTCATACTTACATATTTCTTTTCTTTTTTCTTCTTTCCTCCCTTTTTTGGCACTGGGGGTTGAATCTAGGGCCTTCACGCAGAGATGCATGCCCAGTCCTTTTCATTTTTACTTTTGGGACAGGGCGTTGCTAAGTCACTAAGTTACTCAGGTTAGTCTGAAGTTGCAGTCCTCCTGCTTTAGTGTTAAAGGTGTACACCACCGTGCCTGGTTTAAATTTCAGTTTTTCTTATTTATATCTTTTGAGAAAAATTTTATTTTGAGGTTACAGAAATCTTCTGTATTGATAGCTGTGGTGTGGGAGTAGATAAATGTAGTTTATTTTTCCTGCACAGTGCCCTTCTAATCAGACGAACTCTGTCTACCACATGAGGACACGAGCAAGAAGATGGCATTTTGACACCAGAAACAGGGCCTCCATCAAACCTGACCATGCTGGCAGAACTCAACTTCTAGAACTGTGAGAAGTAAAGTTCTGTTACTCAAGCCAATCAGCCTATGGAATTTTGTGTAGAAATTCAAACTGCGACAACTAAGTGCATCTATTTTTGAATTATTAAATATTCCTGGTGACTATGGAGCATTGTTTGCTTGGGGTCTGTGTATGACTGCAACTATGTCAGGAGTCAGCTGAAAATTCAATGAGCTGGATGCCTACAATGGCTCAGTGATGTGGCTGGCACGTGTCACAGTTCTACGAGGGCGCATCCTGAGTAGGAGTGGCAAGAGATGGAAGTCATACGCCACTTAAAGGCTATGTGCTTTGTCGGAACAGCACCATTTCCACAGTATCCTAAAGCAATCCTACTCCCTTCCTAGACTTAGAGAAAAATCCGCAGGGTAGATACATGGCAAGATCACACTGCAGTAGAGCTCTAAAGGACGAGAGACACCGAATGGCCGCCTTTAGGAAACACAATCCCATATAATCTAAAGAACTCAGATGTTAAGTTATGAGATATAAAACCTGGATTTTTCTTATGATGCACTTTGAAATAAAAGATATAACGCTATATACTTAACAAGTTCCCCCCAAATTTTTCCTTGATGTAAAGTAGTTCAGAAATACAAATTTTATGAAATACTGTTTTACCTGCATGTGTTCTTTCTGAGAACATAAAATGATCACGCTAACTTGCCTCTCTTTCATGATTACACTCACCTCACTTTCACAGGTACGAGAGAGCACACAAGGTGCATTTTATAAGTACCAATTATGAGCTGTGATACCAGAAAGCTAAACTTAAACTTAATTCCACATTAAACTTTTTTGACAAAATTTTTAAAAATTATGAAGATCAATGCTAATGAATGAAAGTCACCTTCAGTGGATAGTGTCGTTTCCTTAAGGTAATGTTCCCTTTCGTCTCCTGAGTGACCAGGCTCTTCACAGTAACTCCTTATTTACCCACCCCTCCAAGTAGACTTGTTTCCTCCAAAGTTAGGGAGCGCGGCTGCCTTGTTCACTATTACGTTCACTGTGGCAAGCACAGTGCCTAACACCCAGCAGGCACTGAATAAAGAGGAGCCCCTAGATAGCAGTAATGTTTTCAATTTTTATTTATACTAATTACATAATTTGTTTCTTTTTCACATTCAAGACTTACTTAAAATAGACCTTCGCCAAATTTTGTGGGGGGTTTCATGATGACTATAGTGAATGTGGGTGTACCTTAGTAGTTCAGAGAAGTCAAGCTAAAATAATAGTTACAGTAACAAGGAACAAGTTTGATGTATTAAGATGCTTTAAAAAATGACTTCTTACCTATATAACAAACTATATTCAAGAGATAACCTTGAACATAAAACTAGAAAAACACCTAGATGTAAAACAGCAGATTAATTGTTTAACAAAATCACTACTTTATAATTATTATACAGTGTTACTTTTTTCTTTTCAAGAGTGTGTTTCTATGTTGGTTACCTGCAAAGGAAATAGAGAGCCACAATGGTGAGGGTGACCAGAACAGCCAATGCCACAAAGGCTGCAAACAGGTTACTTTTGGATTGGATGCTGGAGCTTGGGAGAAAAACCTCTTCGCAACGTGCTCCTGTGTAATTTTCAATGCACCTATAGGAGAAATTTCAGATAAAGAATGCATCTATGTTCTGTCAATTAAAGTGCATAGCAAGAGACTTCCAGGTGGTATGAAGGAAGGAGACTAACTTTCAGAGTGCTGAATGGAGAACAGATATGCTGTTCCAACGCATGTGCAGAGCTAGTTATAAAAAAATGCAGCATTCATTTATGAAGTCTAATGTTTATTGCCTTCTTAAATTTTTTAATGGCTTGGAAACACCAGAAAAATTATAAGGTAATCCATCTTCTAGACTTTTTTTCTTTTCTGAGACAAGGTCTTGATATGTTTTCCAGGCTAGCCTTGAACTACTGGGCTCAAGCACTCTTTTCTGTCTCAGCCTCCCAAGTAGCTGGCAGTACAGGCACCATCACAACTACACCTGGCTTACCTTCTAGCTTTTCAGTGCTGTAATTCTAATTCATCTAAAATTTATTTTGTTATATTTGGATTTAGATGAATTTTTCTTCAAAATTAGTAAGTAGTTATTACAAGTTCACCATTAGATAATCCTTTACCCACTGTTTCAACATTGGCTTCTTTAGCATATGTCAAATTTATAGAAATAACAGTATTTATTTCTACTCTATTAATCTACACATTTAATTGTGGCTGTACCATACTGCTTCAATACTGTGACTTTGTAGTATGTTTGAAAATCTGGTAATTCCTTTTTGAGTGTGTGTGTGTGTGTGTGTGTGTGTGTGTGTGTGTATACACACACACACACACACACACACACACACACACACATATTTTTTGAACAGGGAATCGAACCCGCAGTCACTGTGCTGCTGAGCTGTCTCCCTGGCTCCCTAGAATGTGTTTTATATTTTCATTCACCAACAAAAAATAATTATAAGCCAATTATTTTTGGCTCTCTAGAATTCTATGACAAATCTAGGAGTGTAGCTTAATGATACACTCCTTTCAGAGTGCTGAATGGAGAACAGATATGCTGTTCTAACACATGTGCAGAGCTAGTTATAAAAAAATGCAGCATTCATTTATGATAGAGTATTTACCTAGCATCCAAAAGTTCCTGGGTTCAATTCTCCAGCAATGCAGAAACAGTAAGAAAAAACAAATTTTGAGAACTTCTCACTGTATGACATAGAACTCTTTAACTTTTAGTATTACCAGTCAGTTTCTTTTTCCCTACTAACATGTTCAAAGGATTACAAAATACAAAGATTAAGATTGATATAAATAAACAAGAATGTCACTGTTTGGCACTAGATCAATTTCTGTTCTTTAGTTATGTTTAAAATAAGTATTTTTACATAAAGTTATATTTATTTATAAAACATCCTAAGAAAGTTACAGAACTTGTAAAAATTCCCCTTAGTAGCAATTCTTTGTAAATAAAAGTGTATCTGCATACACAGATACACATGCACACATTAAGCTGATTTTAATGAATACAGAGGTTGATGCTACTAAATTTTCCTCCTCTTTCTAGATTCAGTACTTAGACCTTGTATCTCCATTTCTCTCTTAGACTAATAAGGATATACACCCAGAAGTCTACATGTGAACACATTGCTACCCTTGACAAGAATGCCATAGACTGTCTACATATAAATAAGAGAAAAGAACACCTAGAGCACACAATCATTTTTAGTTAAATGAGCACATTAAGAGAGTTAAAACCTCAAACCACACCCCATATGAGGCAAGCAGCATTAGGGGGGTAGCTTCCACTGAGGGTATCGGTTTGGCCAGAGCAGCAGTCTACATTTTTCTCAGACTACCTTAAAGATGGGAGACAGGAAAAGTAAGGACAAGATAAGGATCACAGACTAAAAATACTCTGGGATAAATCACAACTGCCTAAAATTTAAACATAAAATACCAATTTCCCTATAAATCTGTTAAGCAAAGATGAAGAAAAGAAAGATCAAATGAAAACAGTATTTTTTTCTCCTACACTTCCCACCTCCCTGAGGGGGGCACACACCCCTAGAAGTCAACACCGTCATGGTTGCAGTCACCTGCACAAATAGATAAAGGGCAACTTTTCATATTGTAATAAAGGGTTTAAACTTAGTTTTTAAAGCTATCTCTATAGTAACCAAGAAGTAAAAACTCTACCATGATTTAATTATTTTTATTTGTAAACAGTTCTGTAATATTTATGCCTTAATTTTTAAAAAGTTCTAGCCAATAAAAGTCTGTCACAGTTCTGAAATAAGTTTTGAAATAATGTTTAAACTAGGCTTCATTTCCCACTCTAGAAAAAAAGATAACTAGAACCCATAATAAACCCTGAAACTACAGAAAACAATTCTTTCCGACAAGGAAGATTTCAACCTAAAAAGCTAAGAACAGCGCCTGTGTGCACTAGGCAGGCCACCGCAGAGCCGCTGTGCACGCGTCCCCTGAGCAATGGCCCCGCTTGCCCCACTCTGCTCTCCACTTCTGGCTCTGTCCTGCCACCTCCAGCCACCTAATATCTCCACTGCCCAAAGCCACCCGTGATAAAAGCTGCTGACTGGTGCAACACGGATGCGTGGAAGTGTCCTGGGCTTTGAGGGGAGAAAGACTTGATCTCAAAGCTGAGTACTGGCTCCTCAGTCCCAAAGCCAGAGCAGGGCTGCGCCGGAATGCTGCAGATCCTGGATCTCAGTGAGCAGGACCATGCGCAGACAGCAGCAGCAATCCAGCATAAATAACGAGGATTCTCTCGTTGCTGCCTCTGCCTTGCAGAAAGAGTCCTTCCACTCCTTGCCCACCTAACAAGGAGCATGGCCAGAACTGGAACCTGAAGCGGTGGCTACAGCTCCCACGTGGTACCAACACAAGGGTCCACCTGAGGCTGAAGTCTGGGGATCTCATCGGTGCCCTGCAGAAGTGCTGGAGGCTCTGACAACTTCTGACTGGAAAGATGGAGGTGAGCCAGAGCATGATGCCTCAAGAGAAGCACCTTCCTCCTGGTGGGAGAAGGCTGAAGTGAGAGGGGCGCTAGGAGGCTCAGCCTCCTGGAAATTGCTCGGACGTTTTTACTGTGGTCAAAATTGAGCCTCTTTGGGAACTTGGAAGAGGGAAGTTTGGTTTTAAGGTGGCCAGGACATGCAAAAAGCGGGGAGCTCCTTTTTAGCCACTATTACAGTGAAGCCAGGAGTTGCTCAGCCAGGCTATATTCCCCCTCAGTGTGCACCTAACAATCCTGAAATAAAATCCTCCTGTCTCCCTGTTGGCCTCTGTGATCTCTTGAATTCTGCAACACCTCTGGTGACCATGAAGAGACTGGAGACAACGGATTTGCTGTCTGCTTTGCCTGTGGGACCAGGAAGTCCCTGAGCTGCGAGAGTCCTGAGACAGCTCTGCCACAGGGAGAGACTTCAGCTTGGGGATGGAATCCCCTCCCACATCTCGGCAACCTCTCCTCTGCCAGTGCAACAGAACCTGTGGGGATGCAGGATGATTCTGGAACAGCATGCTGTAGGACTGTGGAAAGGTTTGGGGGCCTCAGGACTAAGACCCATTCCGTTAAGACAGAAGGGGAGACCGATCACTCCCGTCAGTGTACAGAGCAGGAAGACTTGGAGAATCAGATGAAACCTACACCTCAAGTCAGAGAAGCAGGTGACCCTTTGGTGAAAGTAGCTCACAGAAGAGGCAGGGGTGGCCTGCAACAAGAGTGGCTCACAGGAGAGGCAGGAGGGCCCACAGCAAGGTTGGACAAAACCTACCCCCAAGTTGAAGGGAAAAAAACCCCTCAAGAACACGGAGGGCCCCAGTGCACTGGGTGTCTATGGAGAAGGTTGGGGAGAAAGCGTGAGGAAAATTGTTTAGCTTTAGTGCAGTGGGATGTGCAGAGGAGGCACCACAGGCAGGCTGCTGGGGGAGAAAAATAACACCCTATAAAATGGGGTGACAGCAGCAACCTGCCTAGGCAGAGCCTGGGACTAAAAGACTTCCTAGGCTGTCAGCTGATCTGGTAGCTAGGCTAGGATGAAGGCACAGGGCCAAGAAATGTAGGCCCACCCACACCAGCCAAGATTGGAAAAAAATTAAAAGGTGTTTAAAAAGATGTTTAGAGGGCCAGGGATATAGCTCAGTGGCACAGCACCTGCCAGGCAAGTGCAAGGTCCTGGGTTCAATTCCTGGTACTAAAAGGAAAAAAAAAAACATGTTTAGAATCTTCCATTTCCCCAAAAGAGCACCTCCCCCATAAAAACAACAAAAACCCCACCCAAAACTGAAGAGGACCCGGTCCCTTTTCCCCTTGAGGGATGTTTCTCTGGACAAAGACAAAAATCAGATTACAAATCTTAGCTAGCTGATAAATTGACTTTTGGCTTCCAATTTAAGTTGGTATTGTTGTTTAATACACTTAAAACATTTCTTGTGCACTGCAAATTCTTAAACTACAATTACAGGATTAACTTGTTCTTTTGTTTGCTCTCTGCTGGTTTAAGAGAAGAACACTGATTCAAGGTTACTTAGGAGTCTGTTGGCAGCCAGATTTAAAATGTAACAACCTGAGAGCAAAGAAAGAAAAGGGAAACTTTAAAATCCAAGCAGCTGTAGCCAAGTTTGTTATGAAAAGTTTATAGTGAGATGAAGAAAAATACATAAAGAAGACTGTAGGTGTAAGAGTTATATGTTGGATGTGAAAGGATTTTGTATGATACAAATTTTGTCCTGCTGTGAAGATAAAGAGATAATGACAAAACTGGAAAGCTCATGTATGTAGGAAAAATCTTGTGGAGTAGTTTATCAAAAAAAAAAAAAATGTATGTTTGCTTGTTAGTTTGGTGGAGCCCAGGCTGTTCCCTTCTAAAAGCTTTATGTTTCTCACAAGGACTAGGGGGGCTATGGCCCTGACGCTATCAATGAGTCCTTGCCGAGTCTTAGCTCTCCTGTCTATTTTACTTGATCTTTAACATCCAAAATATATAACCATTTATTGGTTTTGATTAAACATTTTATTATTACACAGATGAGATATGCTCATATGGGGTAAGATGTCTATGTGTGCTCATTAATGCTATTTAAAACTCTTTATAGGGCCAGAGATACAGCTCAGCAGAGCAGCACCTGCCTGGCAAGCGTGAGGTCCTGAGTTCGATTCCTGATATGCGTGTGTGCGTATGCGCACTCGTGCACGCGTGCGCGTGCGCGCGCACACACACACAAACTCTTTGTAAAGTTATTTTGTCCTCCTTTAATGTTGGATGGCTGACTTAGGGAAAACTGATGAGACAATTGGCTGCATACATAGAGTGATAATCAGACACAGAATGGCTGGGGCACCCAGATCAATTTCCCTACACTGACTCATGGCTGAATATAGTTCAGACCCACATGGCCTCAGCCCTGTCTGGCGCATACTGCAAGATACTTGTAGCCCAAGCCAAGCCCATGGCAAAAAAAAAAAAAAAAAAAAGAGGAGCCAGCTCTATTGGGAGACTCAAAAACAAAACAAAACAAAACAGAACAAAACAATAATAACAAACAAAACCAGTTCTATAAGAGCCTCCAGAGGAGCCAGAGGCTTTCTCCCTTAACCCCTGAGCCAGCTGCAAAGGCTACAGGGTTTTATTGGCATGAATATGACCCAGCTGTTGGAGGTGGCCGCCCAATTGTATGCAAATCATGAATAGGAGGCCAAACAAGAAGCTGATAGAAGGCTCAAAACAAAACAAACCAATCAGATCTGCTGGCAGCTGTACTCACAGCAAAAAAGACAAAAACTACTAAGGGGTGTGGGTGTGGATATGGGCAGAGCAAGAGCCAAACCAGGTCAAGTTCTGCCAGTTGACCAAAGCTAGGGATCAATTGGGATCAATGTGCATGATGTGAAAAATATGGATGCTAGAAAAATGAATGCCTGAAAAGTGACAGACATAAAAAAAGTTCTAAAACTAGAAAGCCACCTACTAAAGGCTACTACCCCCAGGAGGACTCAGAGGCCAACCTTATTGGACTGGTAGAAACTGAAAGTTGTAAGGACTAGGCCAGACAGGGCTCCATCTCCTTAGGCCACCATGAGCCCCTGGTCACGATGAAAGTTTGGGGTCAATTTATGGACTTTAAGATAGATTGGGGAGCTGAGCACTCAGTAGTGATGTAGCTCACTGGGCTGCTGTCCATGAAAAATTGTAGGAGCCCCTGGGTCCCAGCAAAGAGGCACTTTTATGAGCCAAAAAAGATGTGTCATAGGGGGACAAGAGTTCCAACCTGAGTTCCTATGTTTCCCAAACTGTCTGGTTCCATTGTTAGGGACAGGCTTGCTCCAAAAGCTACAGGCCCCCATTATCACTGGGCCACAAGTGTTAACCCTTACCGTCCCACAAGTAGAAGAATGGAGACTGTACTCAGACAAGCCACAAAAGATAGATAAACTACCTAGACTGGTACACAAGATGGGTTGAAGGTAACACACAGGACTAGTTGTAAATCAGACACCAGTGATAATGGAATTAAAGTCAGGGGCAAGTCCAGTTAGAGTATGCCAATACCCGCTACACCAGGAGGCCATACTGGACATTTAAGATGACTCTTTGAACGTGGAATTTTGCCTAGATGTCAGTCATTGTGAAACATCCCACTACTGCCAGTACATAAGCTTGGGACACATAAATATAGGCCAATGCAGGATTTGTGTGCTGTAATTCAAGCCACTGAGACCATTTACCCAATGGTACTAAATCTGTGCACATTGATGGAACTTACTCCAACAAGTGCTCTTTGGTTTACCTGCTTAGATTTAAAAGATACCTTTTTCTATCTGCACCTTGTACTGAGCCCATTTTGCACTCCAGTGGAAGGATTCTGTCACGGGCATAGAACAGTTAATTTGGATTAGGCTTTCTGAAGAGTTCAAAAACTCTCCTACAGCTTTGGAGAGGTGCTGGCCACTGACTTCAAAGCTTCTATCACTCTAACTCTGAGACAACAATTGACCGTTTGAGTACCACACTTGGTTATAACTTTAATGGACCAAAGAGAGAACCATTGGTTGTCAAACACAAGGATGACTGGATACCAGGGGCTTCTCTCTGAAAATCCCCACATAACTCTGGAAATGGTGAACACTCCTAACCCAGCTATCTTGCTCCCAGTCAAACCAAGAGTCCTCCTTTATAACTGAAAATCATGGACAAAATATTCTTGAGCCAGAGAGATCTTACAGATCCCCCTCTCTGAGACCCAGATGTTGAATATTTCACAGATGGAAGTAGTTTTGTGCTAGAAGGGGTCCGATGGACAAGATATGCAGTGGTGACATTGGACTCTGTAGTAGAGACCCAGCCTCTGCCTATGGAACTTCAGCCCAGAAAGCAGAGCTTTTTTTCTTTTTTTTTTTTTTTTT
>PVLD010027026.1:0-21337 GCA_004027595.1 Dinomys branickii
CGAGGCGGCCGCGCTCCCACTGCGCCTGGACCGATCCCCGCTTCTTCCCCGCGGGGATCGTCCCCGGCTCCCAGCGTCTGGGACTTTCCCACGTCTCGCCCCGGCAGCCTGGTCCGCCCTACCACATCTCCCCCGGCATCTCAGAGAAATACGCCCAGTTTAAACTTCCCAGCCGAGGTTCCGGCATTCACGCTCACCTTGCTGCTCACCCGGTCGCCATCTTCCCCGGATCTGAATACCTTTAATAAAACACTTGGAAAGTGCCTTATGTAAGTGCTTAATAAAAGTGAAAGCCAGGTGTGGTGGTGGCTCATGCCTATAATCTCAGCACCCGGGAGGCTGAGGCAGGAGGATCCAGGAGGATTGCTTCCAAGTTCAAGGCCAGCCTGAACTACATAGTAAGACCCTGTCAGTGCAGAAGAAGAGGCAACAATATTTTTAGTGGTGTCTGTGCTATTTTGAACCCTTTCTAAATTCTATTTTTAATGCCCCTGTAATATTGTGGCTTTGTTTTGGCTGTGAGGATCAAACCCAGGACCATGCACGTGCCTGGCGAGTGCCTTACAGATAACACGGTAGTGGAGGTGTGTAAGTAGCTGCTGACATGTCACACTGTCTCAGGGCTGCATGCTGAGAATAGAATGACAAGAGAGGGCATGACGTTGTTACCAACAGAAACTTCCTGGAGTCATCAGCCCCGCAGCCGTGACACAAGCTACTTGCTCTCCTTTACCAGCACTGTGTGACAGACACAGTGACTTCGCATCCTTCGTGCTTTACTAGGGGCCGAGGTGGGCCTGGGGAGGGCACCCGAGGCTGCGCAGGCCTGGGAGAGGGCTGTAAGTGGCTCTGACTCCAGTGGTTGTCCTTTCAAGATAAAGTTTCTTCCCATGTTGGCAGGGCTGTTTCTCTTCGCTCCAGACAGGCAAGGCCTAACAGATGCACTGTGTTTTGTGCCTGCCCTGCCCTTCCTAGGAAACTTTACAAGCGCTATGCTTTTCTGCGTTGTGAGGAGGAGCGAGAGCAGTCCCTCTACCACCTTCTTTCCCTCAATGCTGTGGACTACTTCTGCTTCACCAGCGTGTTCACCACCATAGGTAAGTCTGGGGCTGCTCAGGTGGCCGCAGAGGGGAGGTAGCACCGCTCTGTGGAAGTGGGGTGCGCCTGGCATGCTGCGGGCCTCTGGGTCTCCACTGAAGGTGGCAGCGCCTCTACAGCTCCTGGGGTCCGTTCTGAGGAAACCTCACTGGTGCCCTGGGAGCTGTCCAGAAGCCAGTCTGTGGCGGAGGCCTGTAGGACCCTTGCGCTCCCTAGCGCCCTCTGCAGCCTACTTCCTCCTCAGTATGGATGCAGGAGGAGCCTGTGGTGCTGACCCTAAGGCAGACTGTAAGCAGAAGTGTTGCCTAGGGTGGATGCAGAGAGGACTGTTTTATTAAGCAATCTAATACCCCAGACACATAGAGTGAAGAATCGGGGTGTGGCATACACTTACAAAGCTGGACATCGCTGTGCTCTGCTAATTCACAGACCTCAGGGCCTTACTGGAAGTTGGAGGTCTTCGCTGGAGGAAATGCTGCCTGGCAGTGTAGTTTGACAGAAAGTGGCACTGTGCATGTATTCTATCCACCAGTACTCATTCTTCCTGACAGTGGGTCCCTTCTCTACATGGGAGAAGTTTTCCTGCACCATTTTAGAATTGTGTTGAGCACCAGATGTCAGAAATTTGAAAAGCGGTGCCTTAAACTACCCAGTGGTTTTGTTTCTTTTTCTGTAAGAAGGAAACTTGTGTAAGAGATGGCCATGTGCGGTGCTGCCACAGACCAGAGCTGTGCCCCTCCTGCCTAGTGTTCCATGTCACACACATACACACCCAGGCAGAGAGCTGCGCTCTGTCCCTCCCTGAAAAAAGGGAGGAGGCAGGCCAAGGAGGAAGACAGGGTCTGCTCAAAAGCACACTTTGCTCACAACCCCAATCAGCACCACTGTGAAACTGTCGCCAGGCTTTCCAGGTGAAAAGTAACAGGAGTGGGAACAACAGCGCATCTGAAGTTGCCACCCGGCGCCTCTGAATTCAATTGCTGCAGACGAAAGAACCCAGGCTGAGATCTGTGGTTCCAGACAAGGTCCCGGGGCCCCCTCATGTCGTGGATCCTGCCCGGATTATCAGTGCTGCGCTTCTTTCTCAGCTGCAGAGCAGCTGCTGGGGAGTGGGCCCTCCGCAGCGCGGAGCAGAGCAGAGCTCCTGACAGGCCCTTGCGCGGCAGCCTCCCTGCTCACAGGCCGGCGGCGCTGAAGGGCTTCTGGCACCAGACGGCCCCACACCAGCCTCTGCTGCCTTCAGTGCAGTAGTCTTACTTGCTGGTTACCAGACCGTCAGACCATGGTGTCCTGCTCACATTTCTTTTTCTTTAGCCAAAATCAAAGGATAGAAGGAGAGAGTATTCGACCAACATAAAGACAGTGGCATAAAAATTGGAAAGCGAGTCACTCTCCTGGCTCATTCTCCTTCCCCAGCAGCTCAGACTGTGAGGCCGTGTCTGGGCAGCATGTCCTGCAGTGATCTTTAATCAAGGACAGTTTCTATCAACCCCATCTTGTAACCTAGTTATTAGAAATCCCAAGGGCTCCAACAAAAAAATACTAATGCTACCGTATTTTTTAAAAAGTGTATTGGGTGTGGTGGTACACACCTGTAATCCCAGCATGTGGGAGGCTGAGGCAAGCAGATTGCTATGAGTTTGAGGCCAGCCTGAGCCTCATAGTGAGTTCAAGGCCAGGCTGACCTGCATAGCAAGACCTTATCTCAAAAGGAAAAACCAAAAAAAAGTGTAACCTGGATGCAGTGGCATGTATGTGCCTGTAATCCCAGCACTTGGGAGGCTGAGGCAGAAAGATTGCACGTTTGAGTCCCACCTGAGGCACAGGGGTGGGAGGGAGACTGGGAGGCTGATGAACAAAAATGTGCTAATGTACCTGAGCCACCCGCTTTTCAGAGAGGAGAGACCTGTGTGGTCTACCTGGCCTCCACAGGAAGTGAGACAGTGCCCTCTAGTGGTGGCCTTCAGAAGTGCCCTGAGAAGGCAAGGGCACTAAGGGCACCGCCTTGGTAGCTCCCCAGACTGTAGTTCAGGGTTCGTGGGGGGGTCTCCTCGGCATTTCATATTGGAGCATAAATATGAGCAGGGAAAGTTCTAAAGTGAGGGCTTTTTTTAAAGCCCTCAGGAAAATCGTTCCTCAAGAAAATCAGCAACAGAGTCTAGGCACGAAGTCATCTGCCCCGGTTTCCACGTGAAACCGAATCAGTAACCACATTCGTTCATGCTCATTTTGGGGTGTTGTTGTTGCTTGAGACAGGGCCTCGCTGTGTAGTGTAGGGTAGCTTTGAACTCAATGTGTAGACCACGCTGGCCTTGAACTTGTGGCAGTCCTCCTGCCTCAGCCTCCCAAGCAGTAGAATTACAGGTGCGCACTGCCACGCCCAGCATCATGCTCAGTTTTGTTTCAAAATTAACCCTAAAACACAAGCAGGAGCAGGGCATGGTGGAGCACTCCTGTAATGCTAGCACTGTGGGGGCCAGCACAGGAGGGTCACAGATTCAAGACCAGCCTGGACACTTAAAGACCCTGGCTCAAGATTTAAATGAGGGGGGTAGGAATGTAGCTGAGTGGTCAGAGCCCCAGCACTGGGCAAGGAGGCCTGGGGTGCAGCTTGCCTAGCGTAGGCAAGGCATGGGTTCAATGCCCAGCTCCACCAAAAACCAACAATTGAAGTAATGACAGCAGCCGGGCATCATAGCACATGCCTGTAATCCCAGCACTTGGGAGGCTGAGGCAGGAGGATTGTTGCAAGTTCAAGACCAGCCTGAGCTACAAAGTGAGCTGAAGGCCAGCCTGAACTGCATGTCCAAGACCCTGCCTCAAAAAGACAAAACATAAATAAATAAAGAGAAGTGGTGAGAGCACCACACAGTTACTGTGCATGTCCTCAGGGAATCTCCTGCTGTGCTGGAGGCTGTTACTGTGTAGTAAGTGGTGGTTATGTCACCGTGCTTATAGATTGGCCTTACATGCATTGAAGTAGGTAGTCATGGATGCCACCACATACATACAAGAACTTACAGTTTACAGCCTGACCCCATTTCCCCGTGCAGTGTAAGTACATCTTAAAAGATAGATCATGCTGGTCGTTCCTGGTGCACATCTGTAATCCTAGCACTCAGGAGGCAGAGGCAGGAGGATCAAAAGTTCCACACCAGGGGAGTTTATTGTAACTTTTCATTAATCTCCACGTTTTGCTTGCAGTGATCCCATACAGGTCCGTGATCATCCCGATTAAGAAACTGAGCAATGCAATCATCACCTCGAACCCTTGGATCTGTGTGTCGGGAGAGCTGGGGGACACAGGCGTGATGCAGATCCCCAAGAATCTCCTCGAGATGGCTTTCGAGGTGCGTCACAGGGGCACTCTGAGCAGGAGCGCTGAGCACTCGGGGTCCAGTTTGCCTTCTGGCTTCCCATTTTCTCCGGGGCAGGGCAGCGTGCGTGACCACATGCTTCTTGTCCATAGCAGCTCGTGCCACATGTTGCTATTGCATGGGTGTCGGTCACTGTTGAGCTCTGTTTTCCTACTGTCCTGAGCATGGGCTGCTGGAGTCTGGGACCCCTGATGCCTGGCCAGCAGGGCACAGGGGACAGCCACTGTCTCCCCACAGCCACTCTCTTCGCTACCTGTGTCTCTGTGGCCTTCAGCAAAGGACCAGAGGCCAACGTCATGCTTATACCTCTGCACCACATGGCGACATTTACAGAAACTCTGTAAAGACACCTGTCATGTGGCAGCTGGACGCCAGGTCTCACCTGGTAGATTATTTTCATGTTTCTGAGCACATACTCAGTTTAATCCTGGTGTACAGGAAGAATTTAGGAGGGAAGTGGTCCTGCCTGAACATCCTATTCTTACGTTCTTGGGGCCTAGGAGTTGGAGGCCAGCAGTTCTCTGTCCTCCCGTGTGGTGTATAGGGGGCTCACAGCTATCTGTACATGAAGTCTTGTGTGTGTGTGTGTATGTGTGCAAGCATGTGTGTGTGTGTACCAGGGATCTAACTCAGGACCCTGCACTTGCCAGCTAAGTGCTGTGCCACTGAACATGTATACCCCTAGCCCATGAAAGATTTTAAAACCTTTGGATTTTCTTTGCCTACCAATAATGGAATCTAAACCACCTTGTAAGACCCATCTTGCAGTTTCCAAACACTCACATGTCAGCCTACCTCTTTTCCATCTCTGCTCCCTTAGTAAATCAAGTTGCCATCTTCTTTCAACTGGGTCACCATGGTTTCTTGTGAAGAAACCACATTCCCCAGGCACATGGCACATGCCTGTAATCCTAGCATTAGGGAGGCTGAGGCAGGGAGATCATGAATTCAAAGCCAGTCTGAGCTGCATAGTAGGACCATCTCAGAAAACCAAACCAATCCAGGCATGAGGTGCATACCTATAACCCTAGCGCTGTGGGAGGCTGAGGCAGTTTCAGCTAGCTGCAGAATAAAGAAATGTATTTGTACACAATAGAGCACCACTGTGCCATAAAGAAGGACAATATTTGACTCATTTTTACAAAAATGGTACACTTTGAGACCACAGAGTTAAGCGAAGTGGGTGAGACACACAGTTTAAATATCACACTGTGTTTCCTACCTGAGAAAGTATGAATAAAGAATAAACAGCAGGAGGCAGAGAGACGGACCTTCTGCAGACAGAAATGAGAGGGACAGGGGAGTGGAGGGAGTAAAAAGAAGTAGGATATGTTATGCACACGTATGAATTTTTTAAAAAAACAGAAAAACTTTTTCTGAGGCAGGGTCTTGCTATATAGTGCAGGCTAGCCTTGCACTCAGCGTGGCCAGGCTGGCCTCAGACTCCTGGCACTTCTGCCACTACACCCCCCAGCCCTAAAAGGATAGGTCTGCCCCATGCCTGGCATCCTTGGGTTGGAGCTGGGGTTTTGCCGACCTCTCTGTGAGTCTCTGTGGACAACACTCTCTGCACCCCTAGACACCCCTGCCAGTCCCCGGGCAGCAGGAGCCGTCCCTTCCCAGCAGTCCTCCCGCTCCCCCTCACCTCTCAGCCCAGCCCTCTGCGGGCAGCTGTGTCCTAAGCCTCCTGTCCCGTGCCAGGGCTCTGAGACAGGCGTGCGTGGGTGTGTTTGCCTTGGTGGTCCCTGCAGTGCAGGGAGCGGGAGCGTGGCGGGTGGGGTGCTGAGTGCCTTGTGCTCCTGCCTTCAGTGTCAGAACCTGGGGAAGCTCACCACTGTGCAGATCGGACACGACAACTCGGGGCTGCTGGCCAAGTGGCTGGTGGACTGCGTCATGGTCAGGAACGAGATCACAGGACACACGTACAGGTGAGGAGGGGCCCCGGGAAAGGGAAGTGTCCTATCATTGTCTTTCTAAAGTTTTTCCACTGGCTTCTGAATTTAATCTGTTTGAATTTTTATTTCATTTTGTTTAAATGATGTAAAATTGTCACCAAAAATATTTTTTAGAAAAAAAGCCAGGCTTGCAGATACGTGTCTGTAATCCCAGCACTCTGGGAGGCAGAAACAGGAGGGTCACGCGTTGGAACCCAGCCTAGGCAATTTGGAAACTAACAAGACCTTGTCTTAAAACTTTAAAAGGGCTGGGCTGTAGTTCAGTGTGAAGAAGGCCCTGCGTTCAGTGCCCAGTACCACCAAAAACAAGCAGCGCACACCCAGGGGGCGTATTGCCACAGGTGCTAGGTCCTTGAGTGTTGCAGACAATCTCTGTAACTGTGGGGATTAGAGCGACCTTAAAATGCTCCTTTTTCACTGCTGGGAACTGAACCCAGGGTCTTCACACTGAGTTTCATCCCTGCCTCTTTTTTGATCTTTTCATTTGAGACTGGTCTAAATTGCCCAGGGTGGGTTCAGACCTGCAGTCCTCCTGCCCTGGTGGCCCAGAGTGCTGGGCTTGCAGGCACCCCTTGGCACCCAGCTCAGATGCTTCTGCTGAGAGGAAAAGCTGGAAGGTGCTGGTTACACTGCACTCTGCTGGACGGGGCCAGCCCGCTCCTTCCTCCTGCACCTTAATCCTCGCCTTAATTCCTACCGTGAAAATACTCTAAAACTAGCCAGAGTTTCAGTCATAGACTAGGCATAAAAAAAATATTGGGTCCCCAGCAACACAAAAGAAGAATAAAGGACACACTATTAAAGAATTCCTTTAATTTGGAGATGAAGCCAGCCTGTGCCTCTGGCCCTCGTCTAGACAGTTTGGCAGTCAAAGCCTCAGCTGCAACAAAAGCAAAGCACAAGGCAGCACTTCAGGTGTGATCAAATATGGTGTCTGATACGTTCTGCTCTATTTTTCTGCATTTGTAAAGTGTTTGTAGTACGTGAGCAGCTCACAGGACTGAAGGTAAAGGGCCTTCACCACGGGGGCACTGCCGACCCCCTGGTTAAACCCATGCCGTGTGGCTGCTGAGTGGGACGCCTCCTGTCCGCCCACAGGTTCCCGTGTGGGCGCTGGCTAGGGAAGGGCGTGGATGACGGGAGCCTGGAAAGGATTCTCATCGGGGAGCTGATGGCGCCAGCAGCAGAGGAGGACCTGGGGCGGCAGTGTCGGACCCCGCCCCAGCAGAAGTCACCCACGACAGCCCGGAGGCTGAGCATCACCTCCCTGACCGGGAAGGCTGCCCGTGAGTAGCTGCCTCTCCCGTGTCCCAGCCGCCTCCCATGTTGCAGAGCACAAGTGCATCTGTGAATGTGGTGAGGAACAGAAACAGAAGGGTGCCGGGCATGATGGCATGGACCTGGGGTCCCAGCTACTGGGAAGGCTGAGGCAGGAGGGTCACAAGTTCCAGGCCAGCCTGCCTGGGCAGCCTAGCCCAGCCGTGTCTCGAGATAAAAAGGACTGAGGGAGTAGCTACCACTCCTGAGGCCCTGCGTTCAATCCCTGTCACTTCCCAAAGCAAAAGGGAGGAAGCTGAGGAAAATGAATTTGGGAAAAGGAACCTTAAAAGGGTGTAGGCCAAGCGTAGGGGTGCACGCCTCTGACCCTATCAAGGCAGAGAACCTGAGGAAGGAGGATGGTGAGCCAGACCCCTGCATGGGCAGCTTAGTGACACAGCAAAACCCTCTGTCAGAACAGAACTTTAAAAATCTGGGGATGTGGCTTAGTGTGAAGGTCCTGGGTTTAGTCCCCAGTCCCATATGCAGAAATACATAATAAAAAATGAAGGGGGGGGATGTATGTAGTTCAGTGGTGGAGCATGTGGTTAACATGCACAGGACCGGGCTGGGGATATAGCTCAGTGGAATATGCGCCTGCCTGGCAAACACAAGGTCCTGAGTTCGATCCCCAGTACCGCCAAAAATAAATAAACAAACATGCACAGGACCCTGGGTTTGATCCCAAGCTCCAAAAACATTTTTAATTAATTTAATTCAAGTAAAAAGTGAATTTTACCACTGGCCAGTCAAACTGTTGTGCATCCTGAGGCAGTCCAGTTTCCAGGAAGTAGGCCTGTCTTTGAGAGACCATTACCCCCCCTACACTTCTGCTTGTATATTCTTTTCTTGCTCAATGCATAACTGGATGTTTTCTTACATATTTTGTCTCTTTTGGGAGATAATTGAAAAGAAGTTTTAAATCCATTTCAAACTACTACACATCAACACATGGCACTTTTGCAGCAAATACAGATGATCATTTAATAACTGGGTTCAGCTCCTGTGACTAGATCCTTAGGTGACTTGGTCACCAGGTGTGCACAGTACTCAGAACAGAGAAATGGTCAAAGGAAACTGCAGCACAGTGACCTCTTGTCTGCATAATCGTACATGCAGAACAATAAGGTGTAACAGAACACAAAGCTGCAGTGCTGCGCTGTGTGGTACAGTCAGCAAAGCTGCGGTGTGTGCTGTAGAAGCCCCCAAGGCTGCTCTGCCGCTCACATTCCTACCTCCAAAACCCAAATGCAGGTCAGAAGTCGGAACAGTCATTAAGCAGGTCGTTAAATACGCAGTACCTGGAAAAGTTTTCTTTTAAAGGCGAGGTCTCGCCATGCAGTTCTGGCAGGCTTTAAACCCACTAAGTAGCTAAAGCTCCCTTGAACACAGTGATCTTCCTGCCTCAGCCTCCCCAGTGCTGGGATTGCAGGCGTGCACCCAGCTGTAAAAATTTTCAGAATAAAGTTGATACCTGAAAGAGAAGAGAAAAACAAAATAAACCTGCTGGGTAAAGAAACTGCTAGGCGCTGAAGAGGCTGCAGTATCAATCTGCAGTCACAGACATCTTCATTTTAACAGTTTTTATGCCAAAGATCATTTACTTCAGTTTTACCTAAAGCACTGTTTTATCAAAGAAATCCTCCAGCAGTGTGAATTTAGAAATTCTCAAACAGTATGCTGTGTACTTTTTCCTTTATGCTACTGTAAGGGAATCAGATGGGATCGTCTGCCACTACAAGGAAAAATACACTTTAGCTGGGTGTAATGGCAATGCCTGTGATCCCAGCTATTCAGGAAGCTGAGGCAGGAGGACCCAAAGTTTGAGGCCAACCTGGGCAATTTAGCGAGGTGCTGTTTCCAAATAAAACTTTTAAGGCCAGGCCTATAGCTCAGTGGCACTGTGCCTGCCTAGCAAGGCCAAGGTCCTGAATTCAGTTGTCAGTACCCAAAAAACAAGATTTTTTTTTAAAGGACGAGAGAACTTGGTACTGGAGCATTGACCCAGTCTGTGTGAACCACTAGGTTCGTCCCCTAGTACTGAACTGCAAAAAGAAACTAACATTTTTCTCTTTTTGGACGTGTGACCCTCCTGAAGTCTGCACCTCTCTGTTTTTAAGCATTTCGGGTGCAGCCTCGATGAGCGAGTCCAGTGGGGTGGGCAGGCCATCAGAGGCGGGGGGCCTCACGCTCTGCAAGCTCCAGGCGCTGTGAGCACACCTCTGTGCCCAGCTGTTCTGCGCTGTGCGCATGCGTTGAACTCTTTCTGGGGCCCGGGGAGTTGGCCGCCCGCGGGGCTCCTAGGGCAGAGGCGTTTTCCCCCCGTGGGACAGCACAGCCGCTGGTCGCTACTTTACAGGGCCCAACGCAGGGCAGATCCAAGAAGGGATCGGGGAAGCCGTGAACAACATCGTGAAGCATTTCCACAAACCCGAGAAAGAGGTACGGGGCCGCCGCGGAGGCCGTCAGGGCTGCGTGTGGGCTGCGGCAGGGCCGGGGGTCCAAGGCGGTGCGGGGTCTCCAGTGCGCCCCGGCAGGGAGGCCCCTCTTCCCTTTGCACAGTGTGCTCCACTTCTCAGAGGGGGAGCCTCACCGTGTTGCTCTGTGGAGAAAACGGCCTGGTTGCAGCCCTCGAGCAGGTTTTCCACCATGGCTTCAAGTCAGCCCGCATCTTTCATAAGAACGTCTTCATATGGGACTTCCTTGGTGAGTTTCCCCCAGGTCCCTGAAGTGCCTCCTGGAGAACACAGGGCTCGGGAACCAGAGGGAGGATAGGACAGGGATGCGGGGGATGGCTTTGCACATAAATACCAAGTCTGCACTGTCCTTGAAACTCACTCGTTACAGCACGCTGCGGGGTGGAACGACCAGTAGTTTGTACAAAGTGTTAACAAATTGTACTTCATAAGATACATTGGAGCCGGGTGCAGTGGTGCATGCCTGTAATCCCAGCACTCTGGGAGGCTGAGATGGGAGGATTGCAGGTTTGAGCCCAGCCTGGGCGGCTTAGTGACTTAGCAAGACCCTGTCCAAACGTCAGAAGGGGATGGGTGCGTGGGCTGTGCATGGAGTGCAGCGTGAAGAACCTGGGTTCAGTCCCCAGTCAGAACGACAAAGATAGCAGTAAACCTTCCAGCTTCTGGGGCGCAGCCTTGATTGGAAAATTTCCTGGGAGCACATTGTTCCAGCATGGATCGTGCACCCCGAGGATGCGTCCTGAGCCGAGGATGGAGTCAGGAGCTTGACTTCAGGACCAGCTGTTCCAAGAGCCTGGCAGGAGTGAGGTGCCGGCTCCCCGTGCGGGAAGCACTGGCTGTACTGTCATGTGATTCTGCTTTCCTCCCCCAGAAAAAGCAGTTGCTTACTTCGAAACCACTGACCAGATTCTAGACGGCGAAGACGAAGTCCTCATTCAGAAATCGTCCTGCAAAACATTCTGCCACTACGTGAACGCCATTAATACCGCACCCAGGAACATTGGGAAGGATGGCAAATTCCAGATTTTAGTTTGCCTTGGAACACGGTATGAAACCAGTTTCTAACTTTCCTCTCTTGTTGCTTGTTAAGCAGGAGTCCATAATTACAGCAAAGCTCATTTGTGTCTTCATCCCAAGTTTCATTATAAAACTACCGTTTCCTGGTACCCCATCATTTCACTGCCACCGCTGTGCGGAGCTCCCACTTCCTAGAAGGGGAATACTGAGTGCGGTGAGCAGTGGACTCTTGAGAGGGTGTCAGGAAGTGCAGGGCCCTAAGTAAATTCTGTAGAGCTATGGGTAGAGCTCAGAGTGGGCACCTGCGGTCCCAGCACTCTGGGAGACTGAGGTGGGAGGATTGCAGGTTTGAGCCCAGCCTGGGCGGCTTAGTGACTTAGCAAGACCCTGTCCAAACGTCAGAAGCGGGTGGGTGCGTGGGCTGTGCATGGAGTGCAGCATGAAGAACCTGGGTTCAGTCCCCAGTCAGAACAACAAAGATAGCAGTAAACCTTCCAGCTTCTGGGGCGCAGCCTTGCTTGGAAAATTTCCTGGGAGCACATTGTTCTAGCATGTACCGTGCACCCTGAGGATGCGTCCTGAGCCGAGGATGGAGTCAGGAGCTTGACTTGCAGACTGAGGAAGCGGGAAATGGATGAGGCACAGCTGAATGGGCAGGCTTCGCTGAGGCGCGTGCAGAAAAGGGAGAAGCCCAAGGCTCTCCTGTTCCCTGAGAGCTGGCTGGGCGCACAGCTGGGGGAGCCGGGGGAGCTGCCAGGGCCCGGGGAGCAGGGTCTGCTCCCAGCACACATCGCGCCTCCCTGGGAGAGCTCATGCGGTGACGCTTGCTGCAGCGCTGCTTTAGACTGAGTGACACTGTGGCTTTTGTCACGTACCTTGCCATCTTCTCTTTCTACTTCCTGCCTTTGTTTTTGATTTTACTGTAGTTTATGTACAGTGGTGCCTCGTTCATGAGCACTTTCGTTTGTAAAAAATTTGATTTGTAAGCAGAAGTGTGCAGAATTTTGCTTCCATTCACAAACCCTGCATCAAGGGGGGAGCGCAGCCACAGGCTCAATCGTGGAATGAGCTGAATTTGTGAACCGAGACACCACTGTATTTGTGTTGCCAGAGGGCAAACCCTGACACTGACACAGACCCTACCCCTTCAAGAAAGAGAGGCCTAGAAGCTAACACTCTGCTCCCTTTTTTACTGTTTGTCTTTGTGCCGCTGGACTGTGGCAGCAGCCTGGAACTTGCTAGAAAACTGTGTATTACTGAGCCCTATGCCAGCCCTGCACAGCCCACCCCATACAGAAGATTGAAGCCACAGTGTTTGCACAGAGTTACATCTCTAGTCCTTTTAAGATTTTGAGACAGGGTCTCACTAAGTTGCTAATTTGCTCAAGCTGAACTCCAGCTTGAGATCTTCCTGCCTCAGCCTCCAGGAGTACTGAGATTACAGGCCATATTCCTTTTAAAGGTGGTAAAATCAGAATTTTCTTCTTTTTTTTGGGTGGGGGAGCAATGCTGAGGATTGAACCCAAGGGCCTCCAACATAATAAACAAGCACCGTGTGTGCTCTCCTCAGAGTTGTAGAGAATTTATTTAGTGCTCTGGACTTCTTGATATGTTTCAGCACCTGGCGGGGTCAGCTGTTAGTCTGGCGGTCATATTGCCCTGTGGCCAGCCACCCCCTCCCGCTTGTGGGTGTAGCCTCGAGTGGCACTGGACATGTGGTGCTCAGGGTGTTCTTGGCTCCACAGGGACCGCCTGCTCCCCCAGTGGATCCCGCTGCTGGCTGAGTGCCCCGCCATCACCCGCATGTACGAGGAGAGCGCACTTCTGCGAGACCACATGACAGTCAACTCCCTCATCCGGGTTCTGCAGACCATCCAGGACTTCAGCATCGTCCTGGAGGGCTCACTCGTCAAAGGCGTGGACGTATGAAGGAAGGGAAGAAGGGCCAGTGGGCCTGCCCTCTTTGGGCCAGGGCCAGCGCCAGGACCAGGGCCAGGGCAGGGCAGGGGGATCTGTCTGTCTGGGCAGCCAGGTCAGGCTGCCAGACTATAGTTCACTTGAACCTGGAATTTAGTATAAAATAGAGTATTTTCATGTGTTAGATGTGTGTAAATATGCTATCTGCTGTAAGAAATTCTATTCCCTAATAAGATACTTTTCTTAGATCGAATATTCCTGTGACTTACAATGCGTAGTTTGAAACGTTAGGATGGGGCAGTGGTGCTAGCTGGGAAGAAGCCAGTGACCCGTCAGCGCCAGCGCGTGCAGAGCGGCCTCCTTGTGGTGCAGCCCTTGAGGTGGCCACTGGGCCGTCACTGCAGCCTCGGTTTGAACATCTGACACCTTTCCCTTCGTTCCGAGTCTCTGCTCCAGCCTTTGCAGCAGTTCCTCAGTCGCACGAGGTAAAGATGATAATTTAAACGCAGGCCCCAGGAGCTGGGCTGCAGTGGAGAGAGCCCGTGAAGGCAGCTCTGGTGGGGAAGGGCTGTGGGGTGTAACTTCTTCACGCCTGGAGGAGAGTGGTCCAGACTAACTCCATCTTGGCGTGTTTGCTCCTGTTGCTGCGGGTATGGGAGGTTTCAGAGTGTTAGCAGCTCGATTTTCCGGCAGCATCTTCGCACCGCAGGGTCTGTACCCTGGGCCCGCAGAGCCCTGGCCTGCCCACCCCTCCCTCAGAAATGGAAGGACTGTGGAGGGAGGAGGCGGGGCAGGCCCCTGTGGGGCCTGAGCTGTTCTGAGAAAGTGTTCGTTGACGGTGGTGATACAAGTGACAAGAGAGGGGACAAGCGAGCCCTTTCTGGGTGTCTCAGGGTGAGCCTTGTGCCCCTGTGAGAAGGGGCGATAATGGGGCCCAGCTGTACAGGAGTTACAGGCCACTGCAGCGCACAGCGCCTGAGTGGAAGCGAGCAGGAGGCGGTCATCCTTCATCCAAAAGTTGTAAGTCACTTTGCAATGTGATGGTTTGGTTTGGTCTCACTTTCAGTTTTTAGAGAGCGGGTCTAAGTTGTCCAGACTGGGCTCAGACTTGCCGTCTTCCTGCCTCAGCATCCCAGGGTGATGGAATGCAGGCCTGCTTCACACGCCTGGACAGTTTGGTAGTTTATAAAGAAGTGAACGTGGTGTTAGCTGGTTACCTTACCTTTGTCTTCAGGCAAGTCTTGGCACTCATTAAGCACTGGCACCTGGGTAGTGAAATGGCCTCAGCAGAGCTCAGCTTTTACTCCCATAGCGGTGAGAAGTGGGCCAGGGCCCCACAGGACCCTGTAGGATCCGAGGCCCAGGCCTCAGCCAGCATCGTTTCCTGGAGGAAGGGAGTGATGGAACAGTGCCCGCCCCATCAGCAACTTGGCCTCAAGCCCGGGCGCAGCCCCTTGGACGGGCTTGAAGCCAGGGGACAGGGCACTGAGCACTGAGTCTGGAGACTGTGGCATACGCAAGGGTGGCGGCAGGGAAGTGGAGCACTGCAGAGGCACGGCCGCCCTGGGCCGGAGGAGCAGCCGGAGTTCAAGGGCAGTTGGAGCAACTGGGAGACCTGGTCTCATAAAACCCAGTGAAAAACTAGGTGGCCTGGGGTGAGGTGTCACTGCTGCCGTCTGTCCTTCGGGCCACGCTCCCCACACTCCAGGCTGAGTGGCGTCCTCTAGTCCTCCTCCCCCTGGGCAGATGGAAACCAACCCTATAGGAACTGGGGACATGGGGCTGGCTACCCACTGGCCACCGCGCTGCTTGTTTCAGCAGGCTGCAGGGCACCCCCTGCAGGGCGTCTTTATCCCCCTGCCTACATGGGTAGGAAGTAATATCCCTTAATGTTCATTTATAAGCACTGCTAATTCACTAGAAGTCCCATCTCTTGTAAAAACTGGGAGCAAGTTTTATGTGTGGCTTATGGGGACAGCTCTTCTTTTGGTAATTCCAGCGGTGGTCAATCTTAGCCTTACAAAATAAATTTAAATGTTGGAAATAGCGTAAAGTACGTAAGATCCAAGTTAGATGCATAAAAAATGCTGCAGCTGGATTTGAGTCACTGAGTGCGATTATAATTTAATTTTCCTGTGGCTTTTACCTGTCTCTGAGCCAATACCAAATATTTTGAGCAAGCAAATAGCAGAACCCATGAATAAATGCCCAGACCTGCTCAAACTGCCTTTTGATGGACCATGCCCACTTAGAGGTATCCTTCTGTGTTACTTTCTAAAGTCAGTATATTGCTCCAGAATCACACCTCAAAGAAAATAGCTGTGTTTGCCCCCCCCCAAACTAAGAGTTAATGCCTGGGACCACACATAGTATTTTCACATCATAAAAGCTTGAGAAGAAAGTGTTTCAGAATGAAATTGGTGGACCGGGATGTAGCTCAGTGACAGAGCATTTGCCAGCACACCCTGGGTTTCCTCCCCGCCACTGTGAAGGTAACACGGGAGGGCATGTTGGAAACTTGATTTGTCTGTGATTTTGGGGAAGGCGGCAGTGTTTGTGTGAAGATGGCTGTGGTTGTGTTTACCACCCAATGTGGAGTTTGCAAATGGAAGCAAAGTTTTGCCAAACGCTTTTGTTTGTATACCGAATTGTTTGCAATCAGTAGTATTCATGGACCAAGGTATTATTGTACACGATACATGGCCAAAAGCTTACTTACCGCCTCAAAAATTTACTCTGGTTTCCCACGTGTTCTCAAACACACTCCCACCTTCCTGACGTGATGGTGTTACCAACTTGGTAACTGTGAACCCTGTGCCCGCCCTGGGCGGAGCAGGCAGTCTCAGCACCTTAAAGGTGACCCGGGGCTGGGGCGCTGCCCGGAGCAACAATCAGCCTCCCGCCATGTGTCTCCCCGGTAATGAGAGTTCAATACAGGAAATCAAAATGTGCAAAGGCTTGGAGTCCCTCTACTTTATTTTCAGTATTTCACACATTTTTATACCTTTTGTACCCTGTGGTGTTTATTTTAACATGGCTTTTACAAAATTGTTTTAATGAATTTGTCACTGTGTGAATGATGTAAGGGAAATACTGAATTGCTCATATTTCCTTTTTTGGCAATAAAGCACTGTTGTATGTAACTGTAAGTGAGAAAGAGGCCAAGACTATGCATAACAGCCTATGCACAGTCTATTTTGACACGCTGAGATATTTTGAAACATGAAGCTATAGGCAAGGCACAGATCCCCAAGGTTGTATTTATTTGACAGCATTGAGAATATAGCTCTTCATAATGAAATATCTTCTGCTAAGAATTAAGACTTTTCAGTAGATTTTTTCATTTAGAAAACTGTGAGTATTTTCTGTGAGGTTTACAGAAACTAGTCTAAACTTTTCACAATGTTGAAAGGACAATCAGCTCTGTAGTATTTATATCTCAGTATTAACACACCTCCAACGATTGAGAAGGGTCTTGAGCTCTTTGTCTGTGAGTGAACCCTGCTTCTACATGGTGTGCCTGTCCCTTACATGCGTGTGTACGTGACTGTCCTGTGTACGTAGGAGACAGCAAGGACAGCAAACTACCGGGCCCCTTACACGCCTGTGGAATCAAACAGTGCTAAGCTTAGTGACAAGGCTGCTGCTGTGCTGCAGTTGCAGGACCCTGAGGAGGGCGGGCCACAGCAGCTGAGCTGTAGAGCACGCGCCCGGCAGGCTCAGTCCCCAGCAAACCGCAGCATCGATGCGTTCTGCCAGCATGAACACAAGTGATCAAGTGAAGTCACCGCGGTGTGAAGCAGTCCGGTATATCCTCCGGTTACGCGGCAGGAGTGCGCTGGGCCCGGTTAGCGGAACGTGCCGCGTGAGAACCGGTCTTTATTCTACACGTCGCATCTCGTTGACAGCAGAGAAGTACAGCGAGGCACCTGTGGTCGGTCACATCAGGGTGTGCAGTGGAAGAAGCCCTGTGTCACACTTGAACCATGTGTAAATGCACCTCGTGTCTTTTTTAAATTAGCATTTCTGCATTTAAATTATATTTTTCCTTTGTATTGTTAACAAAGTGTATCAGAACTGGACTTTTTTCCTCACCTGAACGTAATACAAAATTTAAAGAGTATTGTGATATTAAGCACTTTAACATATCAGACAAACCGACATGGGTTTTTCAGGTTTTGGAGTACATTTAAATATGACTTTTCATGCTTTGTTCTTTACAAATAAAATTGTGGGGTTGATACTTCCTTTTGTGTCATTACTGGAGAATTTTGCCAAGTGTTCACGGGGAAGGAGACCTAAAAGCAGGGCCCAAGCCCAAAGCGGCGCCCGGTTGTCGGGATAGGGGAGCGTCCGGAGGACCCGCAGAGCCCCGTCCTGTCACCGAACGGCTGGGTGCCCTGGCGCCGTCGGGCGACTCGCTCTTCCACCTCTCACAAATAATAAGACGTGGGAATGATGGGGGTTGATCGCCGAGGCGGGGACGGATCCAGAGTGCGAGGGTTGACTAAAGTCAACCAAAAACATCCAAAGAAAACAAACTTAATAAATTATATTCTTTACATATGTGCAATTTATTAAACATCAATTAAACTGTAGTAAGTTTTTAAAACCTATTTTAAAAGCTGAGACTACAGCCAGGTGTGCTGCCACAGGCCTCTAATCCCAGCACTCGGGCTGGAGGTATAGCTCAGTGGTGTAAGTGCTTGCCCGCTAAGCACTAAGGCCCTGAGTTCGATCCCCGGTACCGGAAAAAAAAAAAAAAAAAGGAACAGAATCCCAGCACTCTGGGAAGCTGAGGCAGGAGGATCACAAATTCAAGCCCCCCGGGCAATTTAGTGAAAGAAAGACCGTGTGTCAGAGGGGGGTGTGGACCCTGCGTTGAATCCCTGGAAACACAACACACACATACACACACACACACTCAAAGAATACACATTTTGAGTTAAACTGTAAAGGAAACACACTCTTACTCACAGGACACCCCTCTGGCTCATTCTGCAGCTCCTGTCTCCTCTTGGGTCATTCAGTGCACGGGACAGGGTGCTGCAGAACCTGTCACCTAAGCACACCACTGGGAAGGCTGAGGCAGAAAGATCACTGTGAGGTCAAGGCCGGCCTGGACAACCCAGGGAGGCCCTGTCTCTAAAACACAAAAACCAGAAAGCAAAGGGCAGCAGTGGGGACAGCAGGCCAGGCAAAGGCAGGGGGCAAGGGCCATGGATAGACGGCAGCACCCTGGGGCACGCGGTCAGTCAGGAGCTGTGGCCAGCGCCCTTCTGAGCACGCCTGCCTGCCTCCTGCAGGCCCCTACGCACCTGCGGCCAAGATGTCACCTGGGAGGCAGGGCTTCAAGAGGTGGCCTCTTCCTTCTGGGGAGGCTGCTCTCCAGCTGTCATGTGACAGCGGACAGCGAGTCACCATTCCACCGCTCAGCCCCAGGAAATGGGCTGGAAGACGCCACACCTCCGCCAGAGATGCAGTGCGCGTGCACGTGGGCATGTCTGTGGATGTGTGTGTCTGTGTGCGCATTATACTGGAGACTGAACCCAGGCCTTTGCACTGAGCTGTATCCCCAGGCCCTTTTCATTTTTCATTCTGAGGTGGGATCTTACCAACTTTCCAAAACAGGACTCAAAATTGGGATCCTCCTGCTTTGGCCTCCCGGAGTACCGGGATGCCGAGTAGCAGCTGGGTTTCCTTTTGCTTTGTATTTTTGCAGGGCTGGGGGTCAAACCCTAAGCCAGTGCTCTACCTGTATCCGGGCCCACATCCTCCTTGCACTGGCTTGCTTTGCACCCTTAACAGAACAAAAATGCTAGAGATCCTCAGGAACTAGTTAGATTTCGAGCGCGCTAATGCTGAAGAGACCCCATGAGGAGTCCAGAGCTCTGCATGGGAGCAGGAGCCTGAACCGGGTTATTTCCATATAGTTCCCTTTGCACTCATGAGATTCACAACCCTAATCAGTCACTGGCATCCTCCTAATAAGAAATGCACAGGGTGCATTTTATATAGTTTTTCTTTCTTTTTTCTCTTTTTGAGACAGGGTCTCACTATGTAGTAGTTCAGGCTGGCCTTAAGCTCATTTTGTAGCTCATACCCTTTTGAACTCACAATGATCCTCCTGCCTCAAGCCTCCTGAGTGCTGGGATTACAGGCGTGCCCCACCAGGCCCGGCATTGTTCTTCTAACTTTCTGAGGAGCTCGTTTTCTCGATTGCTTCAGATTCTCTCTGAAAATCTCAATTTAACAGCCAGCTAACAGTAGCCCAGCATGGGGGTGCACACCTGTAATCCCAGCACTCGGGAGGCTGAGGCAAGAGGATCGTTGTGAGTTTGAGACCAGCTTGGGCTACAAAGTGAGCTCAGGGCCAGCCTGAACTGCACAGCGAGGCCCTGTCTCAAAAAGATAAACAAAAACAAAAAACAACCAGCTAACAGTCAAGCAATCTATGAGGCTTTTAATTTTGGTGTCACTGCTTAATTTCTTCTAAAAGGTCTTACCCTAAATAGGAACCAGTAATTCTTAGAAGGACTTCAAAACCTGTTGCAGCTCAAAATCACCTGAAGATTTAAAAATAAAAAATTCCACTTTCTTGACCTCATCCTGGAAAAACTAAACTCTATAAGCTGGCTCACACCCAGGTGTCTCTTGTTTTGTTTTTTGCAGTTCTGGGGCTCAAACCCTGGGCCTCATGCTTGACGCTAGGCCGTTTTGTTTAGTGAAACGGGGTCTTGCTGTGTAGCCCAGGCTGGCCTGGGTCCTCCTGCCTCGGCCTCCTGAGTGCTTGGCTCACAGGTGTGAGGCACCACAGCCAGCACATTTTCTTGTGAAAAGAAGTTTGGAGATGGCAGTTTCAAGTCCTGAGGTGCATGGTGGTGCCTGAAACTCCCATTCCCCTCTGCCCCCCCCAGCTTTGGGGTCTCCACCCCTCCGGGCCACCTGTGTGCACCCCCAGCACTCTTCACCTCCTGTCACCCCTCTGCCAGGGTGGAAACCCCAGAAAACTTCCTGGCCAGAGCATCGTGGTTTTTTAAAAAACTGATTCACTAATTTTTGCAGTACTGTACCGTCCCCAGATCTTTTTGATTTTTTGCTTTGATATGGTCTCACTGATACAGGTGAAAGAAACTCAGTTTAAAAGATATCTGGGACAAGTTTGTGTTTTCTAAAATCAAAGAAAGAATTTTAGGAACAATGGAGGTTAACAGAAGAATATATTTATTAAAGGAAAGAAAACTTCAGCCGGGCGTGGTGGTGCACACCTGTAATCCCAGCACTCAGAAGGCTGAGGCAAGAGGATCATTGTGAGTTCGAGGCCAGCCTGGGGTATAAAGTGAGATCAAGGCCAGCCTGAACTGCACATGGGGACCTTGTCTCAAAAAGACCAAAAAAGAGAAAAAAAGAAAGCTTCCGTCCAAGAGAGACACAGAGGGGGGCCTGAGTAGGGTGCATAGGGAAACTGTCTTTTCCAGGGTGGGGCAGGTCCAGGGTGGAAAAATGGGAGCCCACTAGGTGGGGATGAGGTGGGACAAAACTATGGTCAGCCAATGAGGTTACAAGTGTAATTGTTCAGGTAAAATTGATTCAATTGGGATCAAATGGGGAAGCGAGTCCCGCAGCAAGCAGGCATGAACACAGAACAGGGGCCTTTCCTGCAGGGGGTCGGGTTAGTAACTTTTTCTTTTTCTGCTGGAACCGGGGATTGAACTCAGGACCTTGCCAAGCAGGCGCTTATTCCACTGAGCTATATCCCCAGCCCTGGCTTAGTAACTTAGTTTTTTGTCTTTTTGAGACAGGGTCTCACTATTGTAATGGCCTAAGTACTCAGCTCCTTGCTAGACTGACCCCATGCTTGAACCCCGATTCACCTCAAACAGCTAAAGTCCCTGTACAGACTTTAAAGGTTTAAAGGTTCCTTGTTAACAAACGGGAACTGGAGCACAACAGCAAGAGAGAGCTGCAGATGGAGGTGGCTCACACGACACCACGCCCTTCTCACTCCAGCATCAAGCAGGAAGCATGAACTGAGTTACTGGGCTTCGGCTCTCACCCTGAACGCCCTCTGTGAGCACCTTGAGCCTCGGCGGCCTGCGCAATCACCACCTGTTCCCGACAGCAATGGGACGAGTCCACAGGCTTTAAGACTCACCCCAGACTACTGATGCGAGCAACA
>PVLD010027027.1:0-21338 GCA_004027595.1 Dinomys branickii
GCTGCTTTACATATTGTTATCTTCGAAGTGTGTGTTCAGGCTAACACATACAGATATACACTATTAATCTAATATCCTGTCTTCGATTATTGCTTAGCATTAAGTGATATAATACAATAGTAGAACCATGTTAGCCCTCCTGCACATATGTATATTCATGTATATTCCTCTATACATACATACATACATTTTTGTCTTAAAGAAAAAGACAAAAACACTGTCTTTTATTTAGACCCTGTACCTATTTCTTTTGTTACCTTAAAACTTTGGGTGAGATCCCTGCTCAGCTCTGTATGTAGGCAAGTTAATCATATGAGTATTTTGGAGGATCCTAAAATCCTAAAGTTTAAGGTTTCATAGCCCTTAATTTACCTAAACCATCTCATCTCTAACTCTGAGGACACCAAGGTAAAAGATTTTCAAGGACATTCGACTGTCAACTTTTACATCTTGAATGGGGAGTTTCAAAGTCAACAGTAATTGCTTCAAACTTTCAAGTCATCTTGGGTTCCAGCAGAGCCTTGGCCGGCAAAACTGAGGCTATCTCCCATATGCAGAAATGATCATCTTTTAGGAACCAGACTGCCTTTCAAGTCGTAAGGATTTCTCTACATCTGCAAAACCAGAACTGAGCTAAAAGATCAAACAGACCCTAGCCCACCCAGACACCCATAAAAACTGACACCCATAAAAACTGCTCCCTTCCCTTTGGTTTCCTCACAGCCTTGACCCTGCAGCTCCTCAGGCTGAAGTCCTATCTTCATTTACTTTCCAGTTAAAGTCTTTGTCTGTAAGTAAGTTTGTGCTTAGGCCTCAGTTTTAATTTGCATCATCCCTGAAGCAAGGTCTCATACTAGCTGGTGACAGTGGGGGTGTAAAGTTTTGATCATAATGGCAATTCCGAGGTGCTACCAATACTCTGTTTGTTTTACATAGGTTAAGTGTGCAATACTTCACAGTTTAAAAAAGTTTAGAAGAGAAGAAAAGGAAAAAAGCGCCAGACAAAACATCAATTAAAAATGTATCTAGCCTGGTACAATGGTGTGTGCCTACAATCTCAGCTACCTGGGAGGCTGAGCCAAGAGGACTGTGAGGTCAGGGGCAGCCTGGGCAATTTATCAAGATCTGATTCCACGAGACAAAACAAACTAAGGGTGAAAATATATCAAAGTATTTGTAGAAGAGATAGGCTCTGAAACAGTACTTCTAGTTTAAGAACAATGGCTTCTCTTGTTGCTTTGAGAAGGTTTATTTTCTTCAATTAATGTTCAAAATGAAAATAAAGTCACATGAAAATTGAAAAAGCTGCTGAACTGTCGCACACATGCTCCTCATCACCACCACCAATTTGATTTTACAAAGTTAACAAACATAAACCAGTAAACGGTGACTCTTCCCTGTAATCCCAGCATTAGGGAGGCAGAGGCAGGAGGGCTGTAAATTAAAGCCCAGCCCAGGCAACTCAGTATACCTTGTCTCAAAATAAAAACCTGGCTGGGAATGTCAGTACTAAATCCCTGGGTCCATTTCCCAGACAGACAGACAGACAGACAAACACATGCATAAATTTTATTTTCAGAGATCTGTGTAGGCAATCTCGGTGGGAGGGGAGGTCTAGTTGTTTTGTAAACAAAATGCAGAAACTGGTACTGTTATGTATTTACCTTCCAAATCAATCATAAAAGCTTCATGTACAGCATTTTGTAACTAGGACTTTCCTTTTCATATATAAAGTCAAATGTGTCCTAAAATGATTAGTTTATTATTTTTTGACTTGGTATACAGAACAAGCCTCAGATTACTTTGGTGAATTATACTGAAACAATTGCTTCTCTGTAAAAACTACCAAAGAAAAGAACTAGCAGGTTTAAAATATTTGTGTAGTTTATAATGTATTTATTCAACAGTTAATTACAACAGACAAAAATATATCAAGACTTTCCCATCATTTTATGAAAACTGTATTTCTTATTAATTTAGTTTGCTTCTGTTTTGTTTTCTGAGACACGATGTCGTTATGCAGTTCAGACTGGCCTTGAACTCACCATGTAGCCTAGGCTGGCCTCCAACTTGCCTCCCGCCTCAGCCTCCTGAGTGCTGGGATTAGAGGCATGTGCCTAATTTAAAGTCATTCATTTTATAACAGACAATCTAAACTTACGTAATTCAAATAAAATATTTTCTTTGTGACTGTAAGATTTAGATAGGATGGGACAAGAAGTTTCCTTTCTCAATTCTGACTCAAAGTACAAGTACTTTGGCACAGTTATCAAGGAATCAAGTTATTTAGGCTTGTTTATATGTTCACTACTTTGGCAGCATGTTCCAAAAACTGAACCCCGTATGATCAAAGACTACACATTTGGCTTACTCAGCAGTTCTCAGTGAATGGCAGCGCCCAACATCGATCCCCTCTTCACCCCTGAGGTTTCCATAATTTTCTGTGTTGCTTTTGTGCTGTGTTCATCAATCCTGTAATCTTTACTTTCAGATCTGTAATACAATAGTGAAGACTATTTCTAGCTTGCCAGTAAAGTTCTAATGCTAAATATTTTTGTTAAATGACTTCCCGAGAACCAGCTGTGGTTCCTAAGCACTTAAGGTAAGATGGTTTCACTATGTTCTTAACAAAATTCAGGCGTTGCCAAGGGGACAAGTAATAAGAGGCAGGTTCTTCTAAAGGGTGACTGGACCATGAGAATGCCCCTCTTTGGAATGGGATTAGGGGCCCTAGACAAAAGGGTTCACACAGTATTTTGTTCTCCCGCTCTTGCACTTTTGGTCATTTAAGAGCAAAGTGTTCCTCTCCACAAGAGGACACAGCACACACTAGACAACTGAACCTGTGGGCACCTTGATTTTAGATTTCCCGGTCTCCTAAACTGTGACAAATAAATTTCTGTTCTTCAAAAATTACCCAATCTCAAACACTCTGTTATAACAGCACAAACAGTGAAGGCAGTGGGGTTCTGCATAACATGTCTCCTTACCACCGACCAGATCTATTCTCAGCTGTCCCTCTGAAGTCAGTGTTCTGACAGACCATCAACAGAGAGCGTCAAATGATACATTATTTCATCAGTGAATACTGTCTTTGTCCACACACATGGCCAGTTCACCTGGTTTTGGCTGTTTACTTTTGTTTTTTAAAAAAATCTATACTTTGTACGTTAAGCTGATTTGGAAGCCAGTTTAGCTTAACTACACTTGGGCAACTGACACTTGATAACATGAGGTTCACCTTTCAGATCATGCTGCCCAAAGAGAGAAACCAGTCTAAATAGCTGGTAGGTTGATTCCTACCTATCAGAAGAAAAATATCAACACACCAAAACCACACATACCCCTACTTAGCATCCTTAAAGAAAAATACACACAAACTAGCCAAACACCTTTACATTATAAACTTGCTAAAGTTAGGAGCTATATTGTTTTTGTTCATTCATTTCTAATACTTGGAAAGTTTAAATAGTTTGTCTCCTGAAGCCTCCCGGGTTGACGTGTGAAAGGATGGGACCTGTAAGACGCAGGCTTAGTGTCAGGGCCTCTGGTCAATGGGGACCCGTGGAAAGGACAGTGGGGCTTCAGTTTCTCTCTGGTTGTGGACACAACTCCTGTCAGTACCATATGCATGAGGTAAAAATGCCATGGATGTGTCCCTAACCATAGTCCACCAGTGCTGTTTAGACATTCAGTACCCACAACTCAGCTAATAAGCCTCTTTTCTTTATAAAGTTAGTCTGTCACAGGTGTTTTGTTAAGGTAATAAAAACTTGACTGATATACTAATGTAAATATATTACCATATACTGGGTATAAATACCAAGAATAATTCAAACAAGATCCCTATTTCCACGGATTAAAGGTATGGGAAATAACACAACGTAAGTATTGTGAAGGAAATGCTGAAAGTGCAATCTACCAGGCTGGTATAATACTAATGAAGAGAGCAGGAAAGGTATTCCACAAAGAAATATTTGAGTCAGTTTTAAAGACAGATCTATATTTTGGTACTGGGAATTGAACTCAAAGCTCTGCACTTGCCAGGTAGGCTGTGTGCCACTGAGCTACACCCCTGACCCTTAAAAGAGATATTTAAGATGGTTTTCTACTGCTTTATAAGCAATTACAAGAAACTTGGCAGCTTAAAAAAATTCGGTTTTTTTAAAAGTTCATAGTTTTATAGGGCAGATGTTCAGAAACACTGTGTCAGGTTCCTCCACTTGGGGTTTGTAAAGCTGAAATCAAGATGTTAATGAACTGCGCTCTGATCTGGAAGACTGACTAAAGAAGAATCTGCTTCTAGGCTGATTCAGGCAATACTTGGTTCTTTGGGGTTCTAAGACAGGCCTCTCTTTTCCCATTTGTCACCCTGAGGTCACCTTGCACTCCTATGCACAGCCAGTAGTCCTTGCCATGTGGCTTTCTCCATCCTCAAAGATAAGCAATATAAAGTATGTCTCATATCAACCCCTCTAATACCTCACTTCTCTTGCATCTGATTCTGGGTTCAAATTTAAAGTGTTCATGGGATTAGGGCAGGCCTGCCTACATGGATCTTGCTTTTGTAAAGCTGGCTGCATAAAATGACAAAAACTAATCACAGGGATGATATCTTATCACATTTATAGTCCCAGAGTTATATAGGAGACCATTTAAAAGTTCTGCCACTAAATTGAAGCCAAGAGAACAAACAGAGGTTAAAATGAGATAAAGGAGTTGGGGAGAAAATGGGCATGATTGATATTCTGAATAAGTAAACAGCACAGAAGGTGGAATTAGAGCAAACAGTGGGAGGATCTCAGTGGCCAACAGAGGTGTACCACCAGACGGACTGGCCAAAGGCATCACTCTGAGTCAAAATAAATGCTTCTTACCTCTAAGTTGATTTATCTCAGGTATTTGCTACAATAATGAAAAGCTAACACAAAAATCAAATGGTGTTTATCCAAATGAAAGAAAATCATGTTATTTGTAACAACATGGATGATCCTGGAGGACACAATGTTTAACGAAATAAACCAGGGCCAGAAATTTCTGAATAATGTCACTTATGTGGTATTCATAAAAAAATGGTTACAGGAAGCTAGGGAGTGAAGCAATAGGGAATTACTGGTTATACGGTACAAATCAATTAGAAAGGAGGAATAGGTTTATGAGACTTTTAAGGGTGATTATAGTTAGTAAGAATACAATCTCTCACAAAATGGCTAAGAATGTAAATTTCAAAGGACCTATTACAAACAACCAGAAGTGATGGATATTATCAATTAACCAAGTTAATTAGTGTGAATGAATCATGCCATAATATATACAATTATCAAGCTATCACATGACACCATAAATGTATACAATTATCATTTGTAAATTAAAACATTAATTTTTTAAAGAATAAGAGGAAGTAGAGGTAATGTCTATAGTTGGACAATTTTACTTATACACAATATGCTTGTTTGGTAAACTAACATATGAAATTTCTACTCCAAAATTACTGCTGGACTATGATAGAAATTTGACTTATTAAGGTCTAAGTCTGAAAACATTCAGTGGAATGTCAGCTATTTCAATCAAAGTTCTTAATGGTGTGCTGTTGTTTCTAACTTCTTGAGTTCAGGAAACAGTACAAAAGAACAGAGGGGCTAAAGAAGAGAATCCCCAGAACTGGCAGACAATGTTGACTGATTATCCAGCTGTCTCCTATGTGGAAGAATACTTCCTGAGGCTAGTGAATGAACCATCAAAATAATTAAAATGTTGAGTCTCAACTTTTTTTCTTATTACTGCCTCTTTTAGATAGTTTTTTCTCTTATCTCTACCTATGAAATTTTAATGCCACTACATTTCAAATTTACATACTCTGGCCTTTGATAGGACTGCAAATTATTGGAATATGTAAGATTTTTTAAACACACGTATGTACAAGTATGTTTTCGTTAACTTGGGAGTGATACAGCCTCCAGAGAATTGCACAGATATGGAGCAGTGCCCTGTGCCAACCCTCATAAGGAGCTTACCACAGCAGTAGGCAGTATTTACAATAAAAAAGCACACACTATAAATAAAACAATAAAAATCATGCACCATTAAGCTGTAAAATATTGGTGAGAGAAATTTTTAATATTTAAATTAATAGACAGATACAATTTTTCACAGGTCAAAAGCAATTATATGATGTCTTGCCAAACTGATCTGTACATTCAGAAAGATCCCAAGTTTTTCTTTCCTTTCTAAGAAATGGCCAATTTGATTCTAAAGTTCATATGGAAAAGTACAGGGCCTAGAATAGCCAAAATAACTTTGGAAAAGAACGTAATTGGTAATTTCAAGACTTATGGCATCAGATACATAGAAACAACAGTGGGATATGAATACTAGAAAACTTTTAAAATTTTTATTGGCATACTTTGAAAAACATAATGATCATATTCAACATAGGGAATTTATACCTATATGTAATATATCTTGATTTCTCTTTTTTTCTCCAAATACTAGAAATTTGATACAAATGCCAAGACAATTCAGTGAAGAAGTCTTTTCAGCAAATGGTATTATAGTCACCAGTTATAATACATAACATTCATATGCTTAGACAGTTGACTATGACATATAGCTTATGTCATACAAATATTAAATAAAAACATATAATGTAAAAATATAAATATAATATATTAAAATACTTCTAGAAGCTATGAAAAACTCTATGTGACTTTGGTATGGAGATTTTTTTGATATAATTCCAAAAGAAAGATCCATAAAAGAATAAACTGAGTCAAGTGTGGTAGCACAGGCTTATAATCTCAGCACATGGAAGGGTGAAGCAGGAGGATCACCACAAATTTGAGGCTAGCCCGGGCTACATAGTAAGTTCAGGGCCAGCTGACGTACAGAGCAAGACCCTATTTATTTTGGTCAAAAAACCAAAATGAATGAATGAATGAATAAATTAATTAAAAAGAATAAATTAATCAGGGTGAGGTGGCACAGGCCTGTAATCCCAGCACTCTGGGAGGGTAAGGCAGGAGGATCATAAGTTTGAGTCTTACTGGACACCTTAGTGAGATCTTGTCTCAAAATAAAAAATGAAAAAGGCTTATATGCATCTCAGTGTAAAGGACCTGGGCTCAATCTCTAGTGGAAAAAGAAAACTGATAAACTGAAATCATCAAAATAAAAACTTCGGCTTTTCAAAACTACTCATTAAAAGAATGAAAACACAGTCACAAGTTGAGGACTTGTAACTAGAACACGTTAAGAACCTTGAAAACTCAAAAGAAAGAAAACAATACACCAACAGAGTGAAAAAGACAACCTATAGAATGGGGGAAAACTTTTGCCAGCTATTTCTATGATAGAGGACTAAAATACCCAACTCTCTAAAATAAAAGACCCAAGCCATAACTGGTAACTGAAGTGAATAGACACTTCTCAGAAGAAAAAGTACAAATGGCCAATAAATATGTGAAGATAATCTTCAGTATCTCTGGCCATTAGAGAAATGGACATTAAAACAACACTGACATTCTACCCTACCCCCAAATGAATGGCCATGAAGAAATCACATCTTGACAAATGCTGGCAAGGCTGGGGGAAGGGGACCCTTTTATATTGTTTAGTAGGAAAGTAATCTAGTATAACCACTATGGAAATCAACATGCAGAAACCTCAAAAAACTAAAATTAGAAATTCTATTTGACCTAGCTAGTCCCCTTCCAGGTATCTTTCCAAAAGAGTTAAAGACATCATTTATGGTGATACATGCATATATATGGTGATACATGCAGCAGAATTCGTAATAGCTAAATCTTGGAAGTGACCTCTGTGTGTATCAACAGATGAACAGATAAGAGAAAATGTGGTATTCATACACAATGGAGTACTACTATGCCTTGAAAAAGGATATACTTGAATCATCTGTAGGAAAATGGATGCATCTTGAGACCACAGTGTTAGGGGAAATAGACTGGATATATAAGCTTACATGTTACATGTTTTCTTTTACATGAGAAACACAATATGTAAATAAAGAATAAAGGATAAATAAGAGAGAATAGGCAACCAGAGCTTTCTCAAATAGGAAGGGATCAAGAGATGGAGGGAGAGTAAAGGGATGGGGAGAGAACAGGATGAAAAGGAACTAAGCTGTTTATTACAGAATGCAAATTAAAATCAGAATTGAGATATTATTAAAATGTTTTAAGATTTAAACATATGAATTATACAAAATATGGGTGAGGTTGTAGCAAAAACTAATTTTTTTTTGTTGTTGTTGAGACAAGGTCTCACTATGCTGGTCAGGGTGGCCTTTAACTCATGTAGCCCAGGCTGGCCTCAAAGTCACAGCAATCCTCCTACCTCAGCCTCCCAAGTATTGGGATTACAGGCATGTGCCACCATGCCCAGCCATAAAACTAAATTTTATAATGTTCTGCGTTTCAGAATCTAAAATGGCAAAACCAGTTCTGAAAAAGTTGAAGTTTCTTAAAAATTAAACATGTGCTTACCATGTGGCCCAATCATTCCTCCATGATATTTACCCCAAAGAAAGTAAAGCATGTGTTCATACAAAGACTTACACATAAGTGCTCAATAGTTTTATTTGTAATGTATCAAAAAGAGAAACTACTGTTTACCAAGGGGAGGGAGAGACAAATCGTGTACTACCCGTCATTACAAAGGAGTGCTACCTGGCAACAAAAAGCAATGAACTACTGATACATGTCAAAACAGCTGGATCTCAAAACAATTATCCTGAATAAGAAAAGCAGAAGAAATAGCTGAAACATTCCCAAGTGAATGTCAGACAGCAAACTGTACACTGAGGAAAACATCAAGAAGGAAAACTATCCCAAGACAGACCTAGGCATATAATATTTAAATTGCAAAAAATCAAAGATGAATTTTTAAACCCTAAAACAAGGGGAAAGAACTATTACTAGTACATGGACAAAGATGGCAATAATTTCTGATTTTTTCAAAGCCATGCAAGCAAAAACAGATTTAAATATTTAAGGTATATACAGAAAAAATACAAACCTAGAATATTACATCCTGCAAAACTGTGAAATAAAAGGGGAAATAAAGACTTTTTCAGCAAAAATAAACAATAAGAAAATGTGTGAGCCAGGCATGGTGGCACACACCTGTGATTTCAGCACTTGATAGGCTGAAGGCAGGAGGATCACTGCAAATCTGACGTCAGCATGTGCTATACAGCGAGTTCAAGGCCAGCCGGGAACCTACAACAAGACCCTCTCTCCAAAAAAACAAACAAACAAAAAAAATGTTGCTAGCTGATTTGGCTTGCCAAAAACATCCATTTTTTAGACTGAAGAGAAGGAAAATGGTAGTCAGAACTGAGCTCTATATAAAGAAAAGTCAAAAGGAAAAACATCAAAGGAGTAAGAGAAACCATTCTTAATTGTGTTAAAAATAATTTTGTTCTAATTAATAGCAAAAATATAATTGTTTGCTACTGTGTGCAAGTATGTATGTTAATATGTATGGTTATATATGAGTAAAATGAGTGGCAACAAATATACAAAGGAAGCTTTAGGGTTATTTTGTTTATTAAGTACTTGCGTTATCTGTGAAGTGGTATAGTGCTATTTGAAAGTACACTTTGATTGTACAGTAAATGTACATTGCAAAATACAGTGCAACTGCGAAACAAGTTTTTTAAAAAGGTATAATATGTATCCTGAGAAAGTAGAATTAAATAAAATGCTCAGTTAAAAAGTATGTAAGGCAGAAAAAGAAAAATTAGATCGAAGAATAGTGATACTGAACACAAAACTGTGGCAACACCATACATAATAATCTGTCTTTATTGATAATCACTTTGATTGTCAATAGTTTAAAAATACCAGTTGAAGGGCCAGATATATAGCTCAGTGGCACAGTGCCTGTCTAGCAATCACAAAGTCCTGAGTTCAAGTCCCAGTACCAAAAGAAAACAAAAATACTAGTTGAAAGACAATGTCTGTCAGACTAGACCAAAAACAATAACCAACTCGATGTTTTCTATAAGAAATCATTTTAAATAGAAAGACACATTTTTTTTAAACATACATGGATGGAAAGGATTCTGGGAAGATTGTAAAAGAGAAAGCACCAGGAATTTGTCTCCCCAGCTAGAAAAAACACTGGGAAAATCTCTGTGATACAACTATTTTGGAACTCTTTAGTCCACCGAGGACTTGAAACCTCCAGTGGAAAGGCTCATCTGGGTGAACTGTGATTTATCTTGGTCGTGGTACACTGTAGTTAATTTTAGTCCTCAACATAGTAGCAACTACCCATCCCTTATCCCTCGGCCCCACGGCATCTAGCTGGCAAACATTCCTGGAACAGCTTGTATACAGCATGCCTTTGTGAGCAAAAGGACCCTATCTTTCAAATATCTGGGTTCTCTGCTCTGCTGCTTATGCTCACAAAAGAGCAGATAAACACTGACAGCTATTCTTGCATCCCCCTCATTGATACAAGGCCTTCCCACATCCTCAAGTCACTTTTAGAAGTCCAGCACCATTCTTTTTTTCTTTGTTTTCCTTTTAAAAATATTAGGTGTTAAACACATTCAAAAGTCACAAATACAGGGAAAATTAGAAATAACCACACATGCCAGGGAAAGATGCAAGCTCAGAAAAAGAAAGATGATTCAGCACAGGCTTCTGATTATATTCTGGGTTCCTGTGAAGATCTTCCATTTACACCTGATCTTGAGCATAATGACAGCTTGCAAGGGAAAGAGGGAGGGAGGGAATGGAGTGGAAAGAGTACAATCCCATTTGCAGAATGAACACATGGTTAAATTCCAATGTCTAGTTTACAATTAAAAAAAAAAACACAAGGCAAGCAAGTATGGTCCATTTAAAGTAAGCAAACAAACTATCCCATAGTTGGGGCATGGAGCAGGCCTATAATCCTTCATGCTTTGGAGGATGAGGTAGAAGGATTAAGAATTACTCTGCCTCAAAAACAAAACAAAAAAAGAAAAAAAGGAGGAAAGATGAAGAAGAGGATGAGGTAGAGAAGGAAGACAAGGGGAATGAAGATGAAGAGATGGGGTAGAGGAAGAAGAAGAAACAACTATCCTTAGAAAAACCTACCGATGGCAGATCTAATATAAAGACTTGAAAACAACTGTCTTAAAAGTGATCAGACCGCCGCGTTCTCTCTTGTGCAGTGGTATTCTCTCACGCTGCAGAGTGTACCTTTTCCTGCCTTTACTTGGCACAAACTCATCTGCAAAGCTTGTTTCTTTTCCTACCTTTAATGCAAAACCTTGCTACTTTGGTGGGGGGGGGGGCTCAACCACAGTATTGGCTTTCCACTGCTGGGGCAAAATACGTGACACACACAACTTAAAGGAGAAAAGGTTTACTGTGGCTCGTGATTTTATTCTATGGTAGCCTGTCCCCAAGGCCAAGACATGGTGGAACAGGATGGTGCAGAAAAGCTGCTCACCTCATATTTGGGAGACAGTGTCCTTTTTGCTCCCAGAGGCATGTTGTGTACTACAAGCTATGCCAGGAACATCTATCTGCCCAGGCGGTTGCCTTTGGGCAAAGGGGTGGGTAGCAAGGAAAGCAGAAAGACAGGGAAAGAGCTAGCGAAAGAGGAAGAGCCTGGGGACAAAATACACCCTTCAAAGGCATGCCCTCACTGACCTAACTCCTCCTCGTAGGTCCCGGCTTCTAATAGCATATCCAGCTATGAATTAATCAATGGATAATACACTGATGAAGTTAGAACTGCCCATGACATAATCATCTCCCCAAAGCCCCGCCTCTGAAAACACAAGCCTTCTGGGGGACATTTTTGACCCAAAATACAACATTATCATAACCAATTTATGTATCTGTGTGCACTAAAATTAAATGCAGTGTAGAGGGCATGCAGTCTATTTGGGAAGCTGATAATATATAAATGGTTTACAAAAACAAACCATCAACAGTTTGTGACTCTAAAAACTGCTGGGTCCAGCGGACAGTACTGGCTTTGCTTCAGTATCACTGTACGAGCTATTTAGTCACAATGATAGAGGACATACCCTACAGGACCTTGGGGAAAACTTGAACATTGGTGAAAATTAAAATGAAGCTGGAGTCTAGAAGCGATGACTCTACTTAGAAGGTGTAATCTCTAGGCAAGAGAAGACCACTGTACTATGGAATTCTCCCCTGTATGGAAGCTGAGTCAGTTTTCCCACACTCACTTTCCACTCCATGTTTTATATAGGCCAGGTGGGAAGTAGGTGGATATACCTGAGGTAAGCTCTGAGGTATACCTGGGGGCTCTGATTTCTCTTGTACATAGCCACAGGAGAAGGCTATACTAACATACACTCCTGGTTTTAGAAGAAAGTACACATAACCTCAAGCAATTGGTGAAGGTTTTTAAGGTCAGAAACATCATATGTGGCTTCCAGGAAATGTTTACTGAAGGTTAGAGAACTTAGTGCTAATTCCAGAAAAGCCTAGACAACACCTAGAGTCTAGGGTTGGGTGACACCCAGGGAACTTTGGGTTTACTACTTTATGTTAACTGCTAATATCATTACTACAATAATAATGGTCTGCTAGACACACACACACACACACACACACACACACACACACACACACTGAGCACTTTATTTGACAAAGTAAATCAACATCATTTCAATGCTCCCACAAAACACTTTTTAAAAACTTAAGAGATGGTAAATAATTTGAAAGGTTACTTTGGCAAAACCAATCCTAAAACATTTAAGTTCAGGAGATAATAAATAAAATATATAAAGCATTTTCAAAACCAGTAAGTTATAGCCAAAACCTGTATAGCTCTTATATTCATTCTTTGGATTTAAAAAAGGGTCAGTCATAATCTAAGGCTTTCCTTGTTCAAACAGTAAAAATAGTTTTGGCTGGGTTTCAATTGTCCCTAGTGTAATGCTACCTGGAAGGAGATGCCTGTTCATCCAAACATATTGCACTAGAGGAGGCTGTCTGTTCCTTTGTTTGCAATGTTAAAATTTAATTATTTGTTATAAAAATTTAGTTAGATCAAATGTATTTAATTTGGTATTGTATTTGTGTCACAGCTTAAAAAGCACCATCTATAGGGTACATATGTACATAATCAATCCTATGAGGGAAAAATCTGTTTTTGAACAACCTTCCTTTATGAGTTGGCAAAAGAAAAAATATTTCTCTCAACAATATGCTTCATTTCCTCAGTTACAGTTAAGTCTAAAAAAGGTTTAAATTCATGCTGTGCTATACCTACTGATCCTGCAAATGTTTAATCTTTGTCTTAGTTCTGTCACCTACTGATGGAATGGAAATATTATCTCTAACTTTATAAGACTGTTGGATGAGTTTAAAAGGCTCATGAATATGTCTGTTTCAGAAGGAAATTTCTATAATACCAATTTCTATCACTGTGGTTAAAAAAAAATTCTTGTAGAAAATAATTTTTTACACAGTCAGACCTACTGATGGAATGGAAATATTATCTCTAACTTTATAAGACTGTTGGATGAGTTTAAAAGGCTCATGAATATGTCTGTTTCAGAAGGAAATTTCTGTAATACCAATTTCTATCACTGTGGTTAAAAAAAATTCTTGTAGAAAATAATTTTTTACACAGTCAGACCTTTCCTATAAGGTAGCACTAACATTTCAGATTACATTATTTGGGTTCCACATGGCATTATGTTCTAGAAAAGCCCAAGGAAATACATTTGCTAATTATCTTGGCCATATAAGCCAAGGAAAACAAAAACTTCTAGATAAAAGCAGAAGTCATTCAAAGTTACTAAGAATTCTTGGAAGATCCTAAATATGAGGTGGGGGAAAAAAATCGTGAAAATCATTTATGTAAGCCCACATGTTATACATACCTATGTATATATAAAAGGAGCCCTAAAGAAGAATGGATTTGCTCAAGTTGTATAGCTAACATGGCAAAACAGATTCAACTTATACACTAAATGTTCTTTACGTCATAGACATCACAAAATTTTTGGTTGTATTTCCCCTTTTTGATATACAGTGTTTCTTTCCTATCTCTAGAAGTTTGCTACCTTCAACTGTTTTACTTCAACTGTTTTCAGGCACCAATAATCTAGTAATTTGGTAAATTACTGATCTAAACAACTACTTTCCCAAATAATTTCTTTCTTCCTATAAAAATTTCAGTTTACTCCAGATATGGCAATATATTCAATGAACATGAACCCGTACTCCTACCCTAAAGGATGAAGCAGACAAAGAACCAGGACTGAACTCATCCTAATCTATTTGTAGATGGTGGATTGACAGCGGGTCTGTAACCAAAGAAACCTTAAGGGAAAATTATCTGGGGATTCTGAAAAGATATTTTTCCTTAGCTTAAAAATAGGTAACAAAACAAAAACAAGGGAATAGTAATCCCCTTTACTTTCTGTTTATTTGTCCTGAACCCATGATGCAGCCATGAAGAGAAAAACAAAATTCTTACAGAGAAGATCTTTCAGAGCGCCGACACTGCTGTCTTAGCTAACTCACTAATCACCTTGCCCTAGGTTAAATTATTACACAAGCAAGAAGCCTTCTTTTAGTCAGGTAGTTAAAAGCCTCTTAATTTAAAACTTATGATTTGCAGTGAAACTCATATTCTCTATGTTCTACAATAAAACTGAAGACACCAAATAATATGCATGTATAACTTTTAAAATTACTATTTTGTTAAAAAATCAGTTAGGTCTGCCCCTGATGTAAAAGCACATGATGTTTAGTGAAATCATATTCTCTTTTTTTTTGAAATCATATTCTCTATGCCCTATAATAAAAAGATACCAAATAATATGCATGTATAAATTTTAAAATTACAATTTTGTTAAAAATCAATTCACTTAAGAAAGATCCTGTTTACATGTCTACAAAATTCGGAACTACAAACTAATTCAAACTAATCTAAACTTATAAAATCACTACTTAACAGTAGAGAAACAAATATGAACTATACCTATCCTAAAATGCATGAACAACAAAACTTGAGAAAGCTGAGTTTCAAAAAGTTAGATACTATTTTTAAATACTTAACCCATGTTATCATTGAAGACAATTGTCAAAAAGGCACCCTCAAGAAAGTTCACTGGTGAATCAACTGATGCTCAAAGTAAGATGCATTTTTCTTTTAAAGTGTAAGGTATTTTGAACAAGATTAGCTATAATGAGGTTTGTCATGAATGAGAAATTAGCCATGCTAAGTAAGATTTAGGCTCAAACTTTCTCACCAAAATTAAGGTGAGATTGTTAGTACTATTAAAGCAAAACAACAAAAACCCCTAAGAATTAAACAACAAAAAGCCTGTTTTATTCCTTTTCATAAATCTATACCCAGTATCTATTTTCTGTCCTAAGAAGAGTAGACTTGTCAGGATACCCTAGTAAGGTAATGTGAGGAGCATTCCATTTAAATAAACAAATCCTGAGTTATGTACATGCTTCTACGTCTAAACATAAACTTGAATTAGGCAAAAATTAATCTAAGATTTTGTAAAATGCTCATAATGATTGTTTACAGAAAGCAAATCTGACTTCAAAATTAAGTTTTATATATATATAATAAATGCAGTGGAAATGTCTTTTTTCAAGTTCACAAAAATGAACCTTCATCTAAAATGCACAGTGAAGCAGTACCATGATTTCTGCAATTTACTTTCACACTGAATTCAGAGTAGTGTGCGCAGACACAGAGCATCCGTGCAAGTACGAATGAGCACATGTGGTGCAATGTCTGCGCTGAGCCTGAGTGAGGGGCGTGTGCACACTGGTAACAGCTTTCAGTGTTTCTGTGTGTGGAAAATTTTAAAGTGAAAAGAAAAAAAAGGACCCTCAGTGGCTTCTAGTATTCTTGTACTTCTAGTTATCGCCTTGAATATACATCTAGTACTTCCCTTTCTGCCTCAAAAACCTTCTTCCCTCATTTAAAACAAATGTTATAGAATTTGTCTTTTCAACAAAAATCACAGTTCTACAAGAGTTTCTGCAAGATAGGTTTAAAGGCTGGTATCAGTGATTTAACTCTTTTACCTGAAAGTTAACATCTTCTTTCTTAAATATTAGTGCTCGAACTTCATCAGGATCTCCATTAAATATAGCTTGCACCAGTGATGGCTAAAATATGAGAGAATAATAAAAACATTAGCCTTACAACCAAGCATAATTCTAAAAATATTTCTGTATAACTTTTATGTCTAAGTTTTTTTCCCTCTTTCAGGAATAATTACTTTTTGACACAAATCCTAAGTTTCACAAAGCTAAATAGTATAGCAAAGTAAAGGATTCATCTTTAGGGGAAAGGCAGGAGGGCTGAGTAAAAAACAAAGTATGTATCAATTCAGGTGAGTAAAATTTCATAGTATATGAAGACAGTCTGATTTTATTTCATTTAAGTGGAAACCTCTTGTTTATCTGTGATAAAGACTTCCAAATGTAAGTCGCTGTATCTACTTGTGGAACAGAATTTGTCAACTCCTAGCCCATGCTGAGACACATAAAAGAAGGCCCTTTAGAAAAGGCCTATTTGGGACAAGAAAATAACACACATGGGCTAACACTGTATGTATAAATGTATAAATCTCAAGAAAGTTGATGAAAACAACTATTAAAAGATAAAAAAAACCTGTATACCTGAATAACATAAAAAGACAAACACATGCATGTCTAAATATAATTTCCCCATCAATGACACAGTCTTTCTAAGGTATCATATTATACTACTCAAATAAGGAGACAGCTGACAACAGCATTAAAAATGAGATTAGGATTGAAGTTTAAGTCTTTTTCATACAAAGTCTTGCATATAAATACATGAAATTCTTTACAGAAGAAGCTGTGTTCCGGTGCTGTTAGTAATAGTCAACCTTTTCTAAAATATGCAGAGTTCCTGATTCTTGTCATATCAGTTCTAAAAACCACAAAATGAAAACAGAAACATGGTTGCCATAACACTTCTTAACTCATTTTAAAGTCTTTTTTAAGAGAGAGATAATAAAGTCTAAAATGGTATCGAATTAGTTAAAAAGTAAAAATCAAAAATGTATTCATTTTATACATCAATGATATTGCATCACATTGGCATACGGCGCTTTAATTTGGGTTTTTAAATGGAACTAGAGAAAACATGTTTATTCTTAAAAAGTAAAATTGATACTACCAGTTTAGTAGAATATAGAAAACATAAACTCTCATATCTTACCAATACACTTCCAGGAGGTGGAGAAAGTAGTGATTGATTTTCTTGTGGCAACTTAGAAATGAATGCAGGAGATTCATCTTCTACCTCCTCCAAAACAACAATACACACTCGACTCATTCGCTCTTTTAAAACATTAAATTCCAAGCTATGTGATAGAAGTCACAGTTGGAAGAGTACAAGTAGTTTTTCTTCCTCTTCTGTACAACACTTACAAACATTCTCTGAGCAGCGTAGCTGATTTTTTAAAGTTAGTAACTACCATCAGAGAAACAAGTTTAAAATCATGACATATAACTTGTAACTTCATGAAAATAACAAAAAAATTCTAGTATTTTGTTAGGTTACTACAACACTTAACAAAGCTTAAACATCAGCATGTCAGCAATTAAAACTGAGTGTCATACAAGCTTATTTACAAGTATTTTCCCCTACCTAACAAAATAATCTATTGCTGTCTCTTTGAAATTTACTTGTACAAAACAGTATTTTTGGTGAAACACCACTAATGACAAAGAATGAAATGAGAAACAATTGCTGTTGCAGAGATGACCACAGCTATACCCACTCTTGTCCGCAAGGTCATGTGGTTACCAGTAGGCTGGCTTGCTTACAGCTGAAAATAAAAAACTCCCTATTCTATTTCTACTTCTAAACTATCTTCATTTCTTCAGCTTCACTGATTTAATGCTGATATTATCCAGGGAGGAATAAAAGATCTAGACCTCTGTACAAATCTAAAAATGAAGCTCAGAGGTTGATAATTCTTTCTGTGTTTGGGAAAGAAAGAAAAATAAAAACCACTCTGCATTAATAGCAAAGCTGCAGTACATTACACGTGATGAGTCAGACTACAAAAGACAATAGGACTCTTGGTACAGGAACACAGCTTGATTAATCCAAATTTCCCATATAGTAGAAGAAACACAGATAGCTTTATTCCCATCCATAGCATAAGCAAGGCAGAGCTTTCATTCTTTCTCCATCAGGCAGTTGTCTGTGGCTGCTCCAGCAAAAGGACACAGGCACCAGGCAGAAGTGGTGATAGTGGAAAATCCTAATACAACAAGCAAGCTGCAAAGGAATCAGAAGGCATTTCAGCTCAAATTACTGTTTCAGGGTTTTCATTTTAAAAAGAGAGGGGAAAAAACCCTCAGTAGTTTATCATTCCAGTGTTTCCTTTGATCTTCACATGAATACGGCTTCCATTAAATAGTCTTCATTCAGAGGAAAAAAACAGCAGACTGTGCATCTTCTTTGAGCCAACTACTTTATTCAGTCATCTGCCTCCGTGCCAATACAGTTTCCTTCCACAGTAAAAACTGCTAGTTATCCTTTTCAGTCGATTTCAGATACTTTCCTGTTCCTCAGACAATCTTGAAAAATGCCAGTAATAAACACCCCCAAAGGAATAGGTCCTTAAAAAATATCTTTAGAACCTCTGGATCGGCCCCACAGAAGCATTCCAACTGAGCAACAGTCTGAAGAGCAAAGACTGCAGACCCGCAGGATGAAACGCCTAGTAATGCTCACATGTTACACTTACCAGAGAGCTGCTCAGGATGTAACTTCCTCTAGCAGAAGAAAAAAATAGTGCATTTGGACAGCCTTCACAATTAGGAGGTTTATGCCAGTTCTGTGACTAATCCAAATCAAACTGAAAAATTCTGTAACTGAAAAATGAGTGTGCTTTTCACATTTTCCACTAAAAGCCACAAGGAAACCTGGTGTACCGCCTCTGCTGACTAACACTGGTTTTAGCAAGTAAACAATTCCAAACAGCCTAACTGCTTTCGTATGCTACAGTGTAGCATTTGGTTAACCCTATAATGACAGCTCGAATAAGAATACAGATGCAATATGCTCATGAAGAGATTTAAAGGAAAAAGAAATACTTTGTGAGACTAAAAACCATGAACCTAATACAAAGTCTTACTTTTGCTAAGGTCTTTTGAGGGGAAGGTGCCACATATATTATTTTCTAGAATGTGAAGTTTAAACAGAAGAAATTTAAGATGTTTTTAATAATGTCTATGTTGTTAAATTTAATTGATTCATATTTTTAAAGAAAAACTATCAAATAAAATCTTAAAATCATTTTAAATATGTACTGAATAAATCCTATCTTTCTATCCAAATATATTATGAAGCCTTAAAAAATGTGTTAACAAGCTAACCAGTTTAGTCTTTGATTTTGAGTTATCCACATGTCAAAGTGTACAAGGTACCAACACTCATTCATGAAAAAAATCCTACAGAAAATTGAAGTTGATAGTCTTTACTTCAATCTGATAAAAAGCCATCTATGACAAACCAACAACCAACATCACACTAAGTGGACAAAAATTGAAAGCTTTCGCTCTAAAATCAGGAATAAGACAAGGATATCCACTATCACCACTCCTATTCAATATAGTATTGGAAATATTAGCCAGGGCAATTAGACAAGAGAGAGAAATAAAAGGAATAAGGATAGGAAAGGAAGAAGTTAAATTATCATTTGTGGATGACATGATACTCTACATAGAAGACCCCTAAACTCCAAAACATTTTCTAAATTTAGCAGCATAGCTGGATATAGTAAATACTCAAAAATCAATAGCATTCCTGTACACAAACTCACTGAGAAATTAGAAACACCTTTCACAACAGCACCCAAAAATATGTAATATTTAGGAAACTAACAAAAAAAGTAAAAGGTTGATACCTTGAAAATTACTGTACTCTTAAAAAAAAGGAGATCAATAAGGATATCAAAAAATGAAAAATAAAATAAACTGGCTGGGCATGGTGGTGCACCCTTGTAATCCCAGCACTCAGGGAGGCTGAGGCAGGAGAATCCTTGTGAGTTCGAGGCCAGCGTGGGCTACAAATTGAGCTCAAGGACAGCCTAACTGCAGAGGGAGACCCTGTCCCAAAAAAAAGACTAAATAAATAAATAAATAAATAAATAAATAAATAAATAAAAAAGGAGATCAGAAAATGGAAAGGTACCCCTTGTTTATGAGTAGGAAGAACCAACATTGTGAAAATGGCCATACTCCCAAAACCGTTACACAGATTTAATGCAATCCCGATCAAAGAATCATTACCATACCTCACAGATCTAGAAAAACATTCCTAAAATTCATCTGGAACCAGAAGAGGCCTAGAATAGCAAAGGCAATCCTGGACAACTAAGGCAAGGCAGGAGGCATCACAATCCCTGACTTGAAATTATACTATAAAGTTACTCTGGTAAAATCAGCATGATACTGGCAAAAAAAAAACCCAAAAAAAACAAAAAACAGAAGCCCCTTCCCCCCAAAAAACAGATCTGAAGATCAGTAGAACAGATTAGAAGATGCAGACACAACTACAAACATACTCAGTCACCTCATTTTTTATAAAGGGGCCAAACATGTTCACTGGAAGAAAATAAGACTCTAATAAATGGTGCTAGAAAAACTGACCTTCCACATGCCAGAGACTAAAACTAGACCCATGCTTACCACCAGGCACTAAACTAAAATCAAAATGGGTCAAAGATCTAAATATTAAAACAAACACTAAATTTACCGGAAGACAAAGTAGGTAGAAATCTTGAAGACATAAGGGTAGGCGAAGAATTCATGAAAAAAACCCAAACGGGAAATACTCACAAGAATTAACAACTGAGGGCTGGGGATGTGGCTCAGTGGTAGAGTTCTTGCCTTGTATGCACAAGGTCCTGAGTTCGATCCCCAGCACCACATACATTAAAGAAATAAAACCAGTAATAACAATAAACAAACAAACAAACAAACAACTGAGACCTCATCCTATTAAAAAGTTTTGGCACATCAAAAGAAATCACCGAGTGAAAAGAAAATCCAGAATGGGAAAAAAATTTAGCTAGCTGTCCCCTCAGACAAAGGACTTCTATATAGAACATATAAAGAACTGAAAAAAAAATCAGGTCTCCCCAAATTCAAAGACCCAATCCAAAAATGGGCATATGAGATGAATATACACTTCCCAGATGAAGACATACAAATGTATTTTTTTTTTTTTTGTGGTACTGGGGATCGAACTCAGGACCCTGCGCTTGCTAGGCAAGCGCTTCTTCCACTGAGCTATATCCCCAGCCCCAA
>PVLD010027028.1:0-21335 GCA_004027595.1 Dinomys branickii
CCTACCACTCAATCAGTTATCTTCCCTGTGATAATAACTGTACTCCTGGGTTTATCTATATCCTTGGACTCTCACCTTGGGAAGAGATATAGCTGCTTCAGACTATACTATAACATACAGGGGTGTATACAAACTGCCATGGTTGGAGGTGGGAAAGCACATATGCTCACAGCGGACCGCCCGGCTCCACCCTGTCGTCGTGCTATGGTGGGGGAGGGTCCAGACCATGTGGCTCCAGCATTACCGTTCCCCACCCCTTGCAGCTGGGCAATGGGTCTCCGAAGCTGAAGCTACGAATGCCGAGACGAGGGCGTGGGCCAGGGGTGTGCTTGGAGCGGCAACCTCCTCCCTCTCTATGACATTTCATCCCCCCCCATCTAATTTGTCCCTGAATGGAAGCACGGTATCAAAATATTTTTGTAAGCATTTTAAGTTAAATAAATGAATAAAGAAAAACTACTTTGATATTAAGAAAACATGGATTCTGTTCATTCAATTACTGAAAGTGCTGCGTTTTTTCAAGAAATCTTTTTTTCTCCTAAATGACAACAAACAATGTAAGACGTAACAGCCGTGTGTTTTGAAAGTAACACATTTTAAACAAATGGAGCAGGTTTTGTTTTCACCAGTGTATTCTTCCATTATAAAGTGTCCTTATCTGTTTCATCTGTGGCTGAACTCAGAGGTTCAGAGTAAGGTGCGAATGAAGTAAAAACAGTAAGTTTAATTCCTGTGAGGTTCAGGTTTTCTTATTATTGTAGCCACAGTCACATCTTTAGTCCTAAATTATTACTGACTTTACACATTATTATTTCTGTTCAGGTCTGAGTCCAGGCCATGAAGTGTCATGTAAATAAGGCAAAACGTTCTCACCCATAAGAGGCAACCAAGTCTCTCACTCCCCGGCTGGTTTTCATCTCATTTTGGGACAGCTCGTTCATAGTTATATTTTATATGCAGTGCTTAGAAAGGGTTATAAGCTGGAGAGTTCCAGGTTCTTAAATAAGATCTCACAGGAAAACTGATATCATACCAGACAAAAGCTGAAGTACAATGAAAAATATTTTGGAAAATAGATACACTGTGACTGAATCCCAACTTTTCCATTTACCAGCTTCAATGCTTAAAAGTCACTTCACCTTTCCTTACGCAACAATGAGGAGAGAAATATCTTTCAGCTTTTGTAGATATTAAATGAGTTAATATGTAACATACTTGGCATACTGCTGTCTTTATCTTTCTCATTACTATAGGCCCTGTTTAAGGGTATTGTAATAATTAAATGAAAACTAAATATGGGCTATATTCTTTTTTGAACATATTTTGTATAGATTCATGTAAAATATTACTATCTCATTCAGAGAAGATGCCTTTATTCATTGACTAAAATCCACACAGACAATGATGCACAAAGTGCTGAGGCAGTTATCACAAGAGCTCCTTAGAAATGTAAATATAAGACTTCCACTTCCTGGTGAGATATAGTCATTCACAGGAGTCCCAACTCCCAGTGCAACATCTGTAATAACCTGGATAAGTGACAGAAATCATATTTTAAATGCATTAAGTTTCAGTGGAAGTGATAAAGGTTAGATAATGTAAAATCCCAGAGATGCTGTCATTATCTGGCATTTTTTCAAATTTGCTGATTCTAAGTGAGTTGAAGTGTTCGCCTAGAGAGAGAATCTCTGCCAGGGCAATGAAGAACCAGTTAAATTCTTGGCAGTTACAAAGGGGCGACATGGCAAATAAGGAGGAGACTCAACCACAAAGCTGATTGATTTTCCCTATGGAACCTTTGCTGAATTCTGATTCTGCACAGGGAAACCCGGAGTAAGGGCAACAGTTTCTAAAAGAATGGCGACATCTATCTCCCATAGTTTTACAATGCTTAGGAAACAAGGATTCTTTGGAAACCTTTCCTCAAATATACCTTCAGGCTTTTCTCGAGACATTTGCCAAATATTGAAGCTATGGCTTTAATAGAGGCTAAAGAGCTGTGCTGGGATGTCTGAAGGGCAAAGTTTGGTTTCCTTCAACCTTTCAGTGCTGGAAAGGTGACGATTACTATGCGCACAATCATAACCCCAGAAGGGCAATGCCTAGGAACAGGGGAAGATCAGAGGGAGAGCCAAGTTTCAGTAAAACTGCTGTCTGTGCCCAACACATCTTAATTTCTCATGCAGTTAGAATTACCAAACCCTTAGCCTCTGTGCCTAACAGAAGAAAGGGTACTCTTCTCCAATTGAAGTTAGAATTTGGAATCTTTATGACATTTTTATACACAATATTTGGTATACAATGCAAAATTGGTAGACATATGCTATCAAAAGAAAATATGGTCAATAATCAAGAGAAAAGACAGATAATACAAGCAGCCCCATAGGTGGTCCAGGTATTAAAGTCAACAGATAAGAGTTTTAAAATAATTCAGAGTGTGGAATAGCAGTCAATAAAGTGAACAATCCCAAGGCAGAATAATAATTACTTATAATTGACCTATGGTTTAGAAAGAAAGATAGTCAAGATAGAAATCATCCTATTTCTCTTTCTTTCTTGGGAAGTGGGGAATGGTAAGATTAGGAGAACAGTGGTCTTTGGACAGTACATGAGGATTGGTGTCTCATGACCTGGATTATGAGTGAGAGCTTCAAGACAGAAGTGATAACAAAAATTGGAAGAGCTCGGTTAGCAATTCCAAATAAGAGTCACAGTGCAAGGGCAAAACTTTTAGGAATGAAAGCTAACCGTTGCATAAAGGTGAGAATTAAAAACATTTCCTGATCCCTAGAGCAGTAAAAGAAGCTCACAGAAGGCCAGATGGACAATATAGATTTGAGAGATATTAAGAAAAGTGTCAGGGGGGAGCAGTGATTGTTTGCCTGGGTGAATAAAGGAAAGGGAAGGGTCTGTGTCTCTCCACAGTTAGGTTATCAGATGAGTAGTTCCAAGACAAGGAATACCAAGGGAGGTGGACCTGATGGGCAGAAGTGAGGCACGGATCGATGATACTTTCACTACCATCTGGGTGCAGAAGTTCACTACATTGTTTTTGCACACTCGCACATGTATATACTAATATGTACACACTCACGCAAGTGAAATATTCTCAGAAACAAAAAAATAAGGGTAACGTCAAAGCAGTTTCCTAGAGAGAGTGCTTTAAGGACAGACTTCTGAGAAATTTTGGCAGTTAGGGTTGAGACAGAAGAAAACAAAACTTGAAAGAAGACCATGGTAGCACAGAGGTAAAAGAAAATAAGGCACACAAGTATCACAGGGATCTGGAGAAAAAAGCGTGTGGGGCAGGGGGCAGGCTCAGTTAAATGTGTAAAGAGATGATTAAAGAGTTTTTTAAAAGTCCTGAATTAGCAAGGGAAGTTCTGTTGGATTGATGGACATGAGATGGAAAGCTTAGGACATGGTGGAATATAAATAATGGCATCAGGTCCTAAAAGAGGGGCAGGAAGTTTGGGGATCTAGAATAACCCGTGGTAGCATTTGATTAAACAAATACAGATGTGTGTGTCAGAGTCTCTCTCTCTCCCTATTTATCTATCCATAGTATATGTCTGTATATTACAAAAAATATATAGTTAAAAACCATTTCTTTCTGGATGGGATTTTTTATACTGTAATATGAAATATATATATATATAATATTTTAAGTAGAGGCACTTTTAATAGCCAATATGATATAACCTAACCTTAGTGCTGGTTAAAAAATTTTATTTTGGAAAGTGATTTTTTTTCAGAATGTTTTACATTGTCCTTTGCCTTTTTAAACAAAATGTTCTGAACACAATCTGACCTTTTCTTGATGACTCACTTTGGACATCAATCATGGCCCAGTGCTATAATCCAGCCATGCCCTCAGGAGCATCTGGGTCCACAGGGCTGCAGGCTAATGCAAAATGGCTCCAGACAGCTGTGCTTTCAGAGTTCTTCAGTGCTCTCGCCGTATCGTTTGTTACTTCTCTGTTATTGTCAGCGTGCCCTGACTTGCTGTATTTCATACGTTGCCTTTACTCTGTATACACCTGGGTGAGGGACCAAAGGCGGCTCCAACTGTCGCCGAGGCACAGACACAGAAGCCAAGATAGCTTGTTTAGCTATTCAGCTCCTTCTTTCGCAGAGCCCTCACCCAAAAGAACTCAAGGCCCTCCCTCTTCCAGGCCCCTCACTGGGCTCAGAAGGGGGCTGAGATTTAGCTGTGAGTCTGACTTCTTAGACCGAAGGACAAAACTGGTGAGCCTTGCAGTTTTGTCAGCAGGCTTACCACATCCTCGTGGAGGGACGCGGACCTGAGTCATCAGGCTAGGGCTCTGATTAAACCTTATCTGCAGATGGCCCTGCGCTCTTGGGCACTGCTATAAATGAATCACGAATCAAGTGTTTTGTTTTTCTGTCAGTGAGGCCAAATTATTTTGTTTCTGGCGAAAGTGCCTGGGTGTTCATTGCTGCTTTTCCTGCTCTCTAGGAAACAGCTCCCCTAGAGACACATTACCTTATGGTTAGAATCTTTGTCTAGATCTCTCTGGAGGAAGTAAAACTTCTCTGGGCTGCATAGCCACCTGTGCACACCTGTACCCAAAGAGGAGGGCTGGGAGGCAGGTGTGACACTTCCGTTCCCATGTAGTCAGGGCTTTAGATTGGATCCATATTAATGGCAGGGCTGATTTTGATTTTACATCCTTTCTTATTACTGGAGGTCTTGAATAGACAAGAGGGAGCTGAGCCTCAGGCGTGCAGAGTTTAAAATCTGTAAAATGGTGGTTTTGTCTTTGGAAGAAGTGGTCAGGCTATCCTGCTGTCTTCGTCTTTGAAACGTCTGGCGCGAGTCTAGATGTAGAGGGTTGTGTACCGGCTACTTAAGTAAAGATCGAATCAATTTTTCAGAGGGTAAATGTAATATAGTCAAAGGTATGGCCAGGAGCTGCCAGAGAGTTTCTCAGCAATCAGTTGCCATTAAATTATCCATGGCACCACAATGTTTATATAGCAAGAACCTGCCTATTAAGTATATAGTGGTTGTTAAATCGTCAATAATGAGATCCCTAAGGCTGTAAAAGTCAAAGTAGCTTCCTGTTTCTCTTTTTCCCCAAAGCAATTTTCCCACTTGGGCATTATGAAATAAGTTTTCCTGGGGCTGTTGGTTTTGAAAGTAAAATCTGCTTTCAGGTAAGAAAGTAGAAAATTGAAATAGATGAAAATCAGTTACATTTAACAATACAGTATACTATTCTTTGGGTAATTATGCAAATATACCTATATTAATGTGTGTTGAAAAATGTTTAAACAAATTTACATGAGACTATTGAAATTATTTTGTTTGGATGATGGCTGATATATTTAAAGAAGTAATTGACTTTTATAAGGGTATAATTTGCATACAACAAAACATACCAATTTTAAAGACTATAGTTGGGTAAATTTTGTCAACACAGCACCGCCTCTCAAAAATCCTTTTTTTTTTTTGTGGTACTAGGGATTGAACTCAGGACCTTGCACTTGCCAGGCAGGTGCTTATGCCATGGAGCTATATCCCCAGCTCTCCCATTGAAGTTTTTTCATGCCCTTTTAATTTATTTTATTTTTTCATGCCCTTTTAAATCAATTTCACCTCCCTTAACCCCCAGCCCCAACCACAGGTCTGCTTTTTTTTGTAGTAATTTGAGTTTTCTTTTGTCGAATTGTGCACTGTAATATTTCCAGTGAACTTATGTTTATTTATAATACTACCTAAAGAAAAAATACCTTTTAAGAATTGGGGTAACTTTAAGGCTACCATAAAAACAAGAAAGAAAGAAATGTAAAAAAATTCATATGTGCAATAAGTTTTGCAAAATTAATTTACATATTTCTCCCCCATATTCTACTTGGGTGGAATGTCCAGTTTCCTAGTTTGCACCCTGCCTCTAAATATGCACAATCTAAAGTCATTCAGACCGTCCCTGTCTCCAAATTTGGCGGCTCACCAATTTTCCCATGAGCCAGTGGTTTTTCACCCAGATCAGAAGACAAGGAAACAGATGCTTTTTCAGAAAGTTGTAGATATATGATATTGATAAAAATCTATAAAGATAATCATTTAAATTAGTTCTGTTCTTACATCCTGTTTTAAATAGCTCATCATCATACAGTGATAATTGAACATAATGGGAGCTTACTATAGTACAAATATCTAAAAATATCTTCTGTAGAGAGTGTTCCTGCCAATCCACTGGGAACTTTCTGGTATGGCAGGAAATGAAGAAAAACTGTCATGAATGAAAGAGATAGGATCTTGGGATTCGATGGGGAATGTAGGCAACCAGGAAACTGGTAGCTTCTCTATTTACAAAGATTATGAAAGAAGATCCTACTTTAGCTATTGGGTACATAAAGTACTTCTATTAAAGCCAAAACAAATCATCACATATTTGTTGGACATCTGCCTGCCTAATATACAAAGTCCTCTTTGTTCTAAAACACAGCGTCCACTTCAGATGATGAGGCTCAGAAATCCTGATCGGAACACGCAATTTCATTTAGTGAACTTTGTTCTAGAAGAGTAGGAATTCAATATACATTGAGTGCTTACTTTGCATAAGAATTGTACATGTGTTATTTTTCTTAATTTTCTGCACTCGCAGGTGAGGAAATTCAGGCTTTGAGGATTTAAGTAAATCATCGAAGGCTATGTGAGCCTCCCAACCCTGATCTCATGCCTCATGCCTGTTTGCTCTGCAAATAATTGCAGCAGTGCCCTTTAGTCTGCTTCTTAATGCTATATCGGGAATGTTTACATTTGAAAAGGACATTCATGGATATTTGTAAGGCTTACAATGTGTTTGGCTTAATCTTCTCTGAGAATATGTCTTCCACTCATTTCCTCTTGATTCCTCAAATATGAGATGAAGTAAAAAAATGACTGTTTTGTTTATTGTTGGGGAAGCACAATCGCTAAGGAGAAAGGCAGCAGTTCAAACATCATTTGCCCTTCCTTTGCTTCATTTACATCCAATCTGCTGGACTGAATCTTCATGGAATAGAGCAGTTAGAATGTGGTATAGACAGAGCATTTGCTTCGCATCAGCCTCTGAGTTAATATGTTCATTAATATAGTTAATATTGATTATTTTTCTGGCAGTTGAAAATGGGGGAGGAAAGTTAAGTGCTACACACTGAGCTGTTTTACATAATTGTCTTACTTCTATTATTGACGTTCTTGTTTCTCAGTTAGAAACTGGCTCAGAGCGAGGTTAAGTCATTTGTTCAAGGTCACACAGCTGGCAATTGCTCAAGGTCAACGGAGCCAAGTGTGGCATCCAGGCTGTGTGATTCAACTTATTATACCATACCACGCTCCCTGCCAGTTCCAACTGAGCATTCTTAATTGGTTCAAAAATATTAATATATTTCACTTTTCTTTCAAAGAGCTTTGCAAAACACGTAGAAAAGAAAAAAAGTCAGACAATCTTCAAAATAAATAGGACACATAGAAAGAAAGAAAAAGAGGCCAACTGATATGGAGCGAAGCAAGGTCAGGATAAGATCTTGATATCTAACCACTGCTGCCCAAGGCAGAGAGTCAGTCACACTGATGCTTCCAACGGACTTTGGCAGAGTTACATGGCATGGGCCACTGCTTACTGAGTGATGAGATATTTTTATTGTTTGGCTGGTGTGTGGCTTCCAAAACCTTTTTCTAAATGGAAGTGTCAGAAAAGGTGGCAAGAATGAGAAGGGGGGATGGGCTTTTGAAAAGGGCAATCATAAAGGACTATATTCAGACAAGGGCTGCTAAGATAGGAAGGAACCAACGTGATCCCTTCTAGTGCAGCCTCATATGGGCCTGGTTTGGTGACATCAAGTTGTAACCACAGTTCTGCATAAAAGCATGATTGTAATAAGATCTCGACATATAGGTCACAGAGGCTGTCCGTTTACGTAGAGGATGTCTTTGCCCTTTGCACCCTGACTGATCTGCCAGCCACCCGTGGGATACTGGTAACAAAGGAATATGAGTGAGAATATGGGCAAGCTTCTTGCCATTCTTACACAGAGGTCTCTTGCTTGATGGTTTGTAGGTACCTTGCTAATATTCAAAAATAAAAGTTTTATGGCACATAAGCAAGTATTTATTGAATGCCTACTGTATACTAGGTTCCTATTATGGAAATAACTATAGATATTAATTTAGACATGCAATCTGGGAAATTTTTAAAAATATGTCCCTTGCATTGATCAATTCCTTTTTCAATTGTTACTAGTTTAGCCAAGCCTTTATTTCACATCAGAAGTTTTATAAAAGCCCACGTAAATGAACTAAAATAGAAAGGAACAAACTGTTTTAGAACTGAAGAGACATTATTTAGTTCAAATCAATTACAGGGCTCAGACAGAACATACTAGAGATTAGCTTCCTTAAATCATTGCCTTTGTCATGATGTGCATCTGTCTCAAGAATATCAATTAATGTCTCACTTGTTTTTAAAGTCTCACTTTGCACTATAGCCCTCTTTCCATCCAGTCTTGTTCTACATTTCCTGCAGTACATCCTCTCCTTTAGTTAAGCTTGCTCCTAACAGATATTTCTTCCTTGTATGGTACTCAGGTCTGCCTCAGACATTGACTTATACTATTCTTTTCTCCTAGAACATCTTCCCTCCTGTTCTGTCTAAAATTCTCCGACCCTTGGAGACCCCTAAATCTCCACTTACCCACTGAAAGTACTTGATTGTTTCAGTGTTCATTAACCATCTCCCTTGAGCCAATAGTGCCACAATTTGTACTTTGCTATAGAATTTTTTCCAGAATTGAAAAGGACTTTATGACCATCTTCAATCTATGCATGGATATCCCAGCCCTGTCAATGAGCTTTTACCCAACCCTCAAACATCTGTTTAGGTAGATCCTACCATCTTTTCATTCATTCATTCATTTGACCAATATTTCCTGAGCCCATTATAGTCCAGGCATGACACTAAGGGATGAGGATTCAACAATGAATAAGACAGAAAAATCTGTGTTCTCTCATGAAGATAATAGTGGACTTCTAGAAAGATGGCTACTAAAGGCATGAGATATGCTTTTCTCTCACAAAGAAGGATTAAGAACACAAAATAGCTATCACTTGGCTAGAATATTTGAAGGAGAATGCTAGAATTCAGTGCATATGGAATGGAGAAACTGGAATATATACAGTATGGATGGCTTGGAAAAGCAAGGAAAGAAATGTTTTACACTGATCACCTTATTGCCCCAGTCTAGATCAATATGAACCTGGAGAAAGCCTCACATAATGTAGAAAAAGGTAAATAGGAAGACCTCAACAGCCCCCACTGATACCATGGACACCTGAAGTTTTGCTAGTTGGGGCATCCTGCAGTCCTTGATCCTGGTTAGGGGAGATACTAAGATGTGCCCAGGGCCACACTGCTCCAAAGTGGGGTTTCAGTTCATATCATACCCTCTCCTATCCAGGCTGCTGTTGCTTGGTACGATTTTGAGATCAAATATCACACCTTCACTGATGTGTGCAACATAGCTTTCCAGGTTGCTGGAGTGGCTCCACCCTTGCACAGCCCATTCACACTGGCAAGTGCACTCTCGCTCTGACTGCCGTGGATGCACACTGCCCGACACCTACATGGTCTCATGGGAGTGAGTGTGCAGTGACTGCCCCATAGTTCTGCTGTCTATACTAGCTCTTCCTGGGCTGGTAGTGTCCTGAGCCCCACAGCCCTGCAGTGATGGGTTTTCTGTTTCCACTGTTACACATCCAGTGCCCAAATCTACTGATTATAGTTAAAGAAGTTATAAGGAAGCTATACTTCCATACTCAACTGTATACAAACCCAATACAGCATAGGAAACTGACACCCTAAGACCCATCTTCAGGAGAAAGTCTTTTTACTACAAAAAGCATTCTATAAAATTGGTAGAGATGATAGATCTGCCAGATGTGCAGATATCAATGTGGGGACATAAGAATATGAAGATGCAAACTAACATGATCTTTCCAAAGGAACAGTATAATTATCTAGCAACAAACCCCAAAGAAATGTCTGAAAAATAATTCAAAAGAACAATTCTGGTGAAACTTAATGAGTTACAAAAGAGTAGAGAAAAACAATTTAATTATATTAGGACAACAATTCACAATAGGAGTGAGAAATTTAGGAAAGAAATAGAGATTATAAAAGCAAACTAAATAGAAATTTTGGAGCTAGACTTAATAAACCAAATAAAAATGCAGTTCAAAACCTCAACGGTAAGCTACATCAAGCAAAAGAACTCCTGAGTTTGAAGACAAATCTGTTGAAATAACCCAGTCAGGTAAAGTTAAAAAGAAAAATAAACTAGAATAAAGAAGTCCTCTGAAACATTATTAAGTGAATGAATATCTGTCATGGATATTTCATAAAGAGAAGAAAAAAGAAGAGAAGAGAAGGAAAAAGACATAATCTATTCAATATAATAATAGTAAAAAATTTCCCAAATCTTGAGAAAGATATAGACATTTAAGTCCAACAGGATTAAAGAGCCCCAAGTAGAACTGACCAAATAAGGTCCTTTCTGCAGCATATTACATTCAAACTGTCAAAAGACCAAGACAAGGAGATAATTAAAAAACTAAACTAAATTTAAAAAAAACAGCAAGAGAAAATTGTCAATCAACATTTAAGGAAGCAGTCAGTAGACTAAGTCAATAGACTAAGTCAAGTTCATAGGCTGTTTTTTAGCAGAAACTTTAGAGGAATCAGATGACATGTTAAAATTACAACAGAAAAAAAATTCCAACCAAGAGGAATATAAACAGAGAAGCTATTGTCAGAAAAAAAGGAGGATTAGGTTTTTTAAGACAAGCATAAAGTGATGGAGTTCATCACCACTAGACCAGCCTTGGGAAGGGTGCATAGGAGAGTCTTACATATAAAAGCAAAGAGAAGATAGCTACTATCATGAAAATGCACAAAAGAATAACACGACTATAAAAGCAGATATGCACATGAGAAGGGCAAAAGCAATCAAACATTGTCAGTGTAGAAAGCCACCAAACCACAAAGATAAATAGAGAGGAAAAAATGGAAATAAAAGGATTCCAAACAAGAAAACTAGCAAAAGGGCGAGACTACCTCCTTAGCCATAGATAATAACCTTGAATGTAAACAGATGAAATCTTCAGGGACAGTATTTTGACTGGCTGAATAGATTAAAAATAACTAGGTGAAACAAGACCCAATGGTATCCTGCCTATAGGAAACCACTTTGCTGGTGAAGGCATACAGACTTAAAGTGAAGGGGTAGATAAAGATATTCCATGCAAATGGAATAGTGAATAGGAGTACCTACACTTTTACACACAGAATAGACTAAGTCAAAAGCTGAGACAAAAGGGAGACAAAGGAGGTCCCTACAGAATGGTTAAGGGATCAATTCAAGAGGATGGAGCAATTGTAAACATATATGAACCTGATATTGGGACATAATTTTATGAGGCAAACATTTCTTGATATAAAGAGAGAGATAAACTGTAATAAAAATAATAGTGGTGAACATTACCACCCCATTTCCATCAATGGCCAGATTATCTAGAAAAAAATTATTTTAAAACTGAAGATGTTAATGATGAGAAGGGTATCAGCAATGTGCACATGTGGAAGAAAAGTTTTTCAGACAGCAGGAAGAGTAAGTGCATGATTTGGGGTAGGGTTGACTTTGGTGAGCTTGAGAGCTAGGAACAAGGACTTGGGATGAAGTACTGTGAAGGGTAGGAAAGAGGTTGGAGAAGTGGCTGGAAAGAGAGCCGGGGTAGATCTTATAGTACTTATAGGCATGGAAAGAGGTTTGTACAACACAATTTATACTTAGTTTGAGCTGATTCTGGTTCAATTTTCCATTCATTTATTGTAGGCTCTTCCATAAAATAGCCTTTTATATACTTGAGGACATTTATCCATCCCTAATGAGCCTGTTCATGGGTAGACATTTTCACTTCTTCCCACTTCTACTCAGGAACTAGGAACTGTTTCCACTCTGGTTAATTTCTTCAACACACCCCCTACTCTTTCTATATTCTTCATAAAGGCCTAGACCACAAACATAGGATAGTGTAGGCCTAGTTCCTTGTTCTTTTCAACATACGCTTTGTTCATACAGCTCAAGATAGCATTAGTTTCTTCTTTTATTTCTTTTCCTAGCCAATTACATTGTATGATCATGCAGAATTTTCTGCCAAAATCTCTGGATTATTTTCTGTGTTGTTTTCTGATAAAAGTGTATTTCCCTTAACCCATATTTCTGTTATGATGATTGTTTTGTTTTCATTCAAAACACCCACCCTTATTGTATTATTTGATAGATCCTATTATACAGACATTTCAAGATTCCCTGGAAAGGCAACTTCAATGTTTTCCACACCTGCTATTCCTCTTACCTGTTTGTCATACACAGGTTTAATGAGTGCATTTTTAAAATACTCACAAGAGTCATTGTGTTAGCTTTCCATAACTAGAATAAATACTCAGGACACTCAGCTTACTAGGAGAAAAAGCTTCTGTCTTCTAATTTTGGAGGTTTCAATTTCAGACTAGGATAGATCGGTCCATGTTGCTTTTGGGCCTAGAGCAAGGCACCATATCATGGCAGGAGTGTGCAGCAGAGAAAAATTGCTCACCTAATGGCCATGAAACAAGAGAAAGAGGAAAGGATGGAGATTCTGCAGTCACCTGCACGGGAATGTCTCCAGTGACCTGAAGATGTCCTATTAGGCCCCACCTCTGAAGTGTCCTACAGTCTGCCAGTAGTGCCACTCTTGGAACCACACCTTTTACAAAGGGACATTTGAGGAACACTTAAGATCCAAACTATAGCAATAATCTAAACTTATATTTGTTGTACAGTCTCAGAACTCTGAGAGGCAGAGGCAGGATCATCACAAGTGGGAGCCCATCCTGGGTAACTTAATGACTTAGCAAAACTCTGTGTCAAAGTAAAAAATAAAAATGTCTCCTGGGGATGTAGCACAGTGTAAAGTTCCTGGGTTCAATCCCCAGTACTACAAAAATACATTTGGAAGAGGACTAAGGGTCAATTGTAAGATCTAGAAGGGCAGATACTGTGTTATCAATTGCTGCTTTTGCTCAGTATTGTGCCTGGCACAGAGAATGCTTAATGGATTCAGTTGCAAAAATGTGGGTATGGTCTTTAGTGTGACATTGAGAACTTCCTTCCAAATAGGCACAAATTTACTATGCCACTATTTGAATAATGCAAGAATTCATTGAACTGTACTCTCATTCAGTTGAGGTTATCACGTTGACCATAAAGGTACTGAGGATAACCTTTGTTTTGCTGTTGCCCAAGTCTACAACACATACAACTGTTTTAGAATCCTCCAGTCTTTTGACTCTTGTCTGAAATGGAAATGAGGCATTCAGAGATGCTTTATTCATAGACAGTCTAGATCATTCTGATACCTGGAAATTGTCCAGTTCATTGTTTTAAGTACTTTCAATCTAGTCCTTTAAAGATCCACTGAGGGTCCTTGTTGGAGAATATATTTCAGTCCATATCTTCCACCTGATTTAAAAAGTTAAAATGACATTTACGTGTCTTGTATGTTTCTTCAGTGATCATTGTTCTTTCAGTAATTTTCCCTGTGTTTATGAGATCTGTAAACATAACCTCATTGTAGCAATTGGTGGGCTCTCAAAATTACTTTGTAGAGATCTTGATTTTAATTTCTATTTTCTTATTCTGAAATTATTCATCTTTGCTGAGAAGAAAGAAAGAAAAGAGACAAAGATTTATTTTTTGGCATTCACAAATTGTAATTAACTCCTCATCTAATCATAAACAGGTTTTGTAAACAATGCCTATTGAGATATTTGTCATCATGTATCTTTGTGTATAAGTACCTGCCCTTTTTACTCTTCCTTGATTATTGGCCACGCTCTCCCTACCTTGTACACATATCAGTCATTTTTGAGCTTGTGAAAAATCAGGCTGTGTAGCTATATTGCATTTTGTACAACCTTTGTCTTTCTCTTACTTGTGGAGAAATCACAATCATAATTTAATTTTAACCTCTTGAGCTGCTGTTGAATTATATTTTTCTTTGTAATTCAATCTCGGACCTTCTAAATGTAGACAATATTCAGCTTTCTTTCCCAGATGGTCATCTAGGTATAGTGATCACCATTAGGTCCTAGGAAACCATTATTTTTCATTTTGCAAAAAAAAAAATCCTCCTCGTTTGTAAGACTTACGCTAAGAGTTGAAATCCCTCTGCTCATTACATCTACTCTTTGGGAGATGAAGTTGCCAGTGGATTAAGCCAAACATCAATCAAAAATTTTGTTAAGTGAGACCTTTAGGAAATGTCTGAATATTTGCAATCCTATCTTTCTTATTTCATCACACCAAGTTCTTCCCACTGCTTTCTGTGAAAGTGGATTTTCCCATCCTATCTTCTAATCTCAGGCTTACTTGTTTTATAATCTCTATTCTGTGTTGACACGAAACACCTGAGATCATCAGACCATGAGAATCAGGTATGGCCCATGTCTCAATTATAATTTCAATTGAAATGACTTGGCACCACACTTGCAATGTCATTCTTGTTTCTACATGGTTTAGATAAGGATTGTTTGCTTGGGAGAAACAAGAACTTATTCAGGATAACTTAAACTCAGAAAAAGCCATTGGATAAGAGATAGAGGGATATGCTGGAGAACATGTGACCAAGGAGAATATCTGGACTCCACGAAAACTAACATCTGGACTGTTCAGAATTGATAACACTCTTTCTGTGCTTCTTGAAGTGTGTCTGAACCATTCTTCAGGTTCTACAGTCCAGCATTTTTATAGTTTAGCATGAACATGGCAGAAAATGATGACCTTGCTGCTAATACACATGACCTTCCAGAACAAGTGACCAGACACCAAAAGCTCGGTGTTGGCACACCTACTTTAAGTTTTCTCCCAAATCTGATTGCCTTATCTTGGCCCATGGCTTATTGTCTTTGGTGTCACAATCCCATTCTTGATCCAGTCTTGTAGAGCTAGAGAGGAGTGGTGCCTTGATGCCAATGGACAGTGAACAACAGCTTTTCTAGAGAGGTGTGAGGGCAGAGCAGAAATCACTTGGTATTCCCCCCGTGCTACACTCTAATTAGTGTCACAGGTCTACTTCTGTTTGATTTTCATTTCTTTACAAACACATTAAGTAGTTGGTAGCCAAACACAGTCTTACACTGTTTGGTTCAGATATATTCTCATCTTAGACACGAGTCTTTCATTCCAGTATTTGAAGCCATTATTTAGAACTTTTTATTCATTCACATATCTCCAAATCTTTCTCTTTTACCCACAGCAATCAATAAAATCATCTCCTATATTCTAAAGATTTTTGGCTTCCTTTCAGTGGTGTGATTCTCTGAAGAGTCTTCACCATCTCCCTACAGGAGTCAGCACAACTGGGGAACAGTCCTGAACATACGCTTGAGAAAGAAACCAACACTGTTCCCTTTATTTTATTGTGGCTCCACAGACAATAATGATCTTCAAGATGTAGTTTTTCCAGGGTCAGTATTTAGCATCCTTAAACCAAGAGAACTGTTCATTTCCTCTCTAAAGGAGGGTCTAATCTCTTGCCCTCTCCCCTTCAGCAGGAACCAAGTCCTTGTACCTGTCCAGCAGAGCCAGTATCTTCCTTTTCTCCTCTCTATTCTCTATATTCTCCAGAATCTGACTTTAATTGTCCTCTTTGTCTTCAGATTCTTTTGATGAACTTGGGATGCAGCCACTTTGTTAGAAGAGCTATACTTACCTTTCCGGGGAGGACTCTCCAAACCACTGTGTTATTTTAGCTCAACAGTCTTCCCTCACTTTTACTTATTCATTCCTCTCTATACCTTTGAGTTAAGTTCTGGGCCACTTCCTCTTAGATGTCAGAATCTTGTACTTGCTTTTTCTCTAATAATCTTGCTTTACTGAGATTATTTCTATTTATTTATTTATTTATTTATTTATTTATTTTGGAGGACTGGGGATCGAACTCAGGACCCTGTGCTTGCTAGGCAGGCGCTTATTCCACTGAGCTATATCCCCAGCCCCTAGAGATTATTTCTATTTAGATACTCTCTGAGAGGCCAAAACATTTTTTTAGGTCTCTTCTTATTTTCAAGCATGTAAATTAGCTAGAGAGCATTCAACATACTCCTGTCTTATACTTGTTTTTGACAGAAAGACAATTTCTTTTCTGTTTGTAATGGAATCATTAGGTCCCATGAATTTTGGTTGGAATTGATATCTCAGGATAGGTATTATCCTGTACTGCCCCATTTTCTTTTATTGTCTCTTGGAATAGAAGTTAAAAACTCAACTTTAGAAGTCAAATAGACCTCTAAAATCCTAGGCAAGTTATTGAAGTTCTTTCAGCCTCAGAATTGTATAGAGTAAGAAAATGTGGGTTGAATCTTTGCTATCACAGTAAATGCTCAATAAATACTACATCTAATTGTTGATATGTTTACTTTTGTTAGATTGTAATCTTCTTGAAATTGGGAACTATATCTCAAATTTATTAAGCAATTAATTCTTATACGTTTTTCATTAATGCAATAGATATGTTTAGTGTTAAGAACTTCAGCATAAGAAACAGATTGAAACTAAGATTGTGAGATTTGTTTTGGGTTTCTTTACATTACATTTCCTTATTTCCTTCAAATTGAAAGGTTGTGGTTACACTTTCTTTTTCTCTTAAGCTGACTATAAATTTTTTCTCACAAATGTTACTCATTTCTAAAACTTGTCTTTGTCTCCTTTTGCTGAATGGGCAGGGTTTATATGCAAATTTCATCAGTGCTTTTAATGTTAACCATGTATCATGATGTGAGGTAGTTCTTGACTGTGCCTAAATATTTACTGTTCATAGATTTTTAAAAAAACAAGGCACAGAAAATTCAAGAGAGTGGTCCAATATCATACAATTAGTAAATGGCACCTGCAAGAATGACAAGATCTAACTATAAACCAGTGAGAAAGTACTGTAAGAATAATATGACCAAATACTATGGGAGGTAGGGAGAGTGCTGTTTTTTTCTTCAGCAAAATATAGAGAAAAGAATTAGGAATGTCTTTATCAAAAAACAAAAGTTAATCTATAAAATGGACAGTCAATCTACCAACAAGAGGAGTGACTAGTCTGGAAAAGATACTTTTCCCCTTATTACCCTGTTCTCATTTTAGCCATGTATCAGCTTTTTATTATACTACATAGAGGAATTTTCACTAATTAGAACATAAAATGGGGAATATGGAAAACTTGCTTTGAGTAATATGTTGAGTGTATGCAGAGGTTTTAATATATAAAGAATGCCTTTAATGATATTAGACCCATTATAATGTTTCTGTTTTTATAATATTTTAATGATATATCCTTTCACTAAGTTTAGTTACAGTCTTCATAATGCAAAACTAACTTTTGAAATGCTTGATGCATATTCTGATTTTGGTTACAAATAAATCCCCCACTTCTGAAGGCTTGGTGTGGGCTCCGATTCAAGTCTCCAATACATGTCCAGTGATCTTTAGTGCCCTTTTGGGAAATACACCATTTCGCGTGGTCCTGGTAAGAACTGAAATAAGATTGACGAGATATCTTTATGGCTTTGATATTGTAGACATGGTAAGGAAGGGAGCAGTTTGAAGGAAGCTCTCGTCTCTTTCGCTGCCAGGTTTCTGCTAGCAAGTGTGTTTTCAACTGTTGAGCTATCCAGGCTGCAAAGATATCTAGGTTGTGGAAGGAGAGAAAGAGAGACAGTGAGGTTTGTATTGACACTTAGATAAGTCCCTAAAAATATCCTCAGGAATGGAAATCGTCATTTACGCCTGATAGGTGGATATCACCAGCACAACAATAACATAACTGAGATAGCAGGGTATTTCTATCCTGTTAGTTTTTGCATCTCTAGTGCATGAAATAGGGCTTGGCAAGTAGCAGGCATTCGGGGAATTGTATGCAAGAAAGAAGAAAGCACATAAGCAAGGAGGACAGCGAGGTCATCTAAAGCAACCCCTGGCGACGGGGAGAGCTGGTGTGTGCAGACGGAAGCAAGTGCACAGTGAAGGAGCACCAAGCCAGTGAAGGCCTTGATGAGGTTTTTCAAAAAGCAATTTGGTGTTAAAAAAGGGGAAACTGAGACATAGGTAATTTAGATTTTTTTTTTTCTTTTTTGCGGTACTGGGGATTGAACTCAGGACCCTGCACTTGCTAGGCAAGCGCTTATTCCACTGAGCTATCTCCCCAGCCCGGTAATTTAGAATTGAGGGAGGATTTTTAGGCGTATTTGTATACTATGAGGAAGGAACATGTGGAACAGAAAACTCAAAGGAAAACAGGCAGAGAGGATCAAGTGGACAGATCACAGTAGTCTGAGGGCAGGATGGGTCCCACAAAACAGAGGGTGTATTGCTTCTGTTGGGATGGAAGAACAGACAGGAAAAAGAAGTGAGGACCGATGACAAGGTTGGAAAGGTGAGGTGCAATTTCATGGCGGGATCTCCTTGGTGACCTTTGTTCTCTTTGTCAGTGAGGGGCAGGGTTGTATAAAGCCCTTGAGAAGGCTCAGAATAACTGCTTGAGGGGGTGGAAGAAGAGGCAATACATGTGGCACCCTAGGTCCGGAAGAAGCCGAAGACTGTGTTCCCTGGTGTGTGCTTGTGAGACAGTCCTGTGGTTGGATTAGCAGACCTGTTATTCAAGTGGAGCATCAGGTGTGTGAACTGATCTTTTCCCTTTCCTGGGCTTTCCTTTTCCATTTTGTTCCTCTTTCCTCCATTCTTTTCTACACCTTTTCCCTGTTCGTAATCATTGTCTGTGTAATTCATAGTGAGTCCAACAGCAATGCTACACAGCATATTGTTTTATGATGGTCTCTCATACCGTCAAGAAATGAATCCGATTTTGCAAAATGGAGGAAGGTCTGTCCCTGGGCTGACTGAAGCGTGGTGAGGTACCGGACTGGGATCTTATGTGAGCAGAACCTGGCACACAGCTGGGGCATGTGGACGAGCTCCCGATGAAAGCTGGCTGGGATGGAACAACTATAGATATTTGGGTTGCAGACCAAGAGCTGAGAATCTGAATCAATAAATAGTAAAGTTGAGAATTTAGATACAAATGGAAATGCTTATTGATATTACAGATCTGATAGATAAAACAAAGCAAGACACTCTCAAATACAGGTATTTCCTCTCCCGTTTTTTTTTTTTTTTTTTTTTTTTTTGCGGTACTGGGGATTGAACTCAGGACCTTGCGCTTGCTAGGCAGGTGCTTATGCCAGTGAGCTATATCCCCAGCCCCTCTCCTATTTTTTAAAGCAATGCTCTTTAAATAGCTTTTGTTTGAGCTATTTGACACCAAAATGCTTAATTCATACCTGTTGAATAATTCCTATGTTCCCTACATTGTCCTGTGAGTTTTACATAGTTTTTATTCATTTAATCCTCATAGGCATCTTATTAGGTAAGGTCTATCGTATGATTCACCTCATTTTATAGATGAATTAACTAGGACTTTGTACCACATGCTTATGGTTATAAAGCTTATAACTGATGGAGTTAATATTCAAACTCAGATAATCTGATCCTAGACACCATGTGTTTTTTATCCTATATGTACATATATAAAAGTAGAGACCTTCTTGTACTGATCATCCAGTTTCAAAAATAATCAACTCATTGGCATGCGTTCCTTATCTCTGTGCTGTTAGCTTTCTGATCATTACATGAACTCAATAGAGCTTGACAGGTGAGAGGCTCTGTGATCCTTGTTATAAGATGGAAATTTTATGAGAAAAATTTTATAAGCCTCGTATATCTGGAGGAAAGTTAGTTTTCACCACTGTTTAGCAACTTTCTCAGTACAAAAAGCATTGGTAAAACAATAGTCCTACTTTTCCTCCTCCCACATCATAGTTTCCCAAATATAAGTATTTTGGGCTATTTGAGCTTGAGATCTTAAAAGAAATGTTTCTGGCTCAGAAGTGTCATGTTGGCAGCATATAGGCAACATTTGGTCTACAGAAAATTAAGAAAAAAATAAGATGAAGCTCGTATTTAAAATACCAGAATTTCACTCTTAAACACACACACACACACACACACACACACACACACACACACCCTAGGTTTCTGGTTTCTCACGAACAATCTGGAGATCTGTAATCAATAGGCCTGTGTTTCTGTAGAGACACAATACACGGACCTTCTCTGTGGACTTTGAAGCCATCCAGGGTCAAGTCAACACCTTAGTTTGTCATTGTCCCTAGTATCTACGTAACATTTGTCTGACTCATTTTTTATACTGGCCTGTTTCTTGAATTCTTTTGAAACTACTGCTTCTGCCTAATCAATTTCTATGAGGTCATCAGTGGAACAGGAACCCAGGGCCAGTAAGTGAGTTTTCCCAGTGCCTCACCAAGGCAGAGTCAGTATTAGAATCTGGGTACCAGAGGGTCAATGAATAAAGTCACAAATGAAATGACACATTTATTAATACATTTCCCACCTCCTTTCTCAACATCACTATGTCCTTTCCATGTGTTCTCATGTTACCTATTGTTTTGTACTGGTCATATTTGAAAGTTACACAGATGCCACTTTGCCCATTCCGTCTCCCTGAGGATGGATAATCATAACCTTCTTCAGGAACTGGAGGAAATTGGGGAATGGAATGAATCAGCCAGAACCCCTGGATTCTGTTCCACAGCAGCACACCTACCAAAGACACATTTAGCAAAGGTGAAATAGAAAAACAAAGATCCTTTTAAAATAGAGATCAATATCCTGTCATCGATTATTGCTTAGCATTAAGTGATATAATACAATAGTAGAACCATGTTAGCCCTCCTGCACATATGTACATTCATATATATTCCTCTATACATACAGGATATTAGATTAATAGTGTATATCTGTATGTGTTAGCCTGAACACACACTTCGAAGATATCAATATGTAAAGCAGCAACAAGCGGTGTTTTTTTTTTCTGTTGTTGTTGTTGTTGATGTTGTTGCTGTTGTTGATGTATGCCTGTTTTCTTTCTTGTCTTTGGATTTTTGGTTCTTGTGTTTTCTTTTTCTTTTTTTTTTTTTTTTCTGTTGTTGAGAGGATCAACAGTCTGACTAAATTTGCATGTCTGTATATGGGTCCATACATCTACAATTCGAAGATATCAATGGATAAAGCAACAACTACTGTTGAGACCATATCACCTTGTCTATAGATTAGTTGTGATTGTACTATTTTCTATGATAATGGGTGTCTGTTTGTCAATGTTT
>PVLD010027029.1:0-21337 GCA_004027595.1 Dinomys branickii
GTTGGAGTTGTTTAATTTCGGATGCAATCGTTTCATATCTTGAAGTTATGAGGCTTCCTGGTTCCCCTGTATCTTCACATTCAAAACTTGTTCTGGGTGGGGTTGAGTTTTGAGACTGCGTTTTGTTCCTCTGTTTTCCCATTTTTGGGTATCAGATTCAAACTGTGGAGCTATAAATTCCACAGGCAGTTCAGCAGGCGGAGGTCTGTTGCAAAGGCTGCTCCAATGATTCCTTCTCTTTGGGAGCATGTCCCTTAAGCTTTCTGCTGAGATTTGTTTTTCTGTCTTCCCTTTTTTGGGTATCAGATTCAAAATATGGAGCAATAGATTCCCCAGGCAGTTCAGCAGGCAAAGGTCTGCTGCAGAGGCTGCTCCAATGACTTTTCTTTGGGGGAATGTCCCTTAAGCTTTCTGCTGAGAGTTCCGCTTAAAAGGCTGTACAGATGTTGGTTAGCTACTCCCTAGCGAGAGACCTGGGTAAGGTGTGTAAGACCGCTCCCCCGCCCTCCCAGGGTTCCCTGCAGGTATGGGGATGGATCTCCTCCCCCACTCGGTGATCTGGTCGTGAGCGCAGATAGCTCACCAGTTTTCGGAGTCCCTGCAGGCAGGAAGGTTCCAAGGTGCCAGTTTTTTGTGCTATGCTCGCGATCCACCGCTCGCAGCCACTTGTTTCCTCGCGCTCTCCGGGTCTGGGGGAGGGAGCGGGATGCTCCGCTCCTATGCTCCTCCCGCCGCCCTGGCCACGGACCGCAGGCTGCCGAGGGTCTAGGCTGCGCAGCCTGCCCGATGCGTGCGAAATGTGAGACTGCCGGGTGTTGCGGCTGCTAAAAAGCCGATCTTTGTCGGGAGTCGCTGGAAAGCTGCGCCCGCTCGGGAGGCAGGAGGGACCGAGCTGGCTGTGCCCCCAGGGTGCTCCGACCCAGCCAAGCCCCCTCCCTGCGCAGAGCGTCTCTGGCTCCCAGCGTCTGGGGCTTTCCCGCGTCTCGCCATGGCAGTTTGGGCCGCCCTACCACATCTCCCCCGGCAGCTCAGAGAAACAGGTTCAGTTTGATCTTCTCAGCCGAGGTCCCGGCATTCACGCTCACCAAGTCTGTCTCGAGCTGGTGGTGTTTATCAAGGAGGATCGCTCCTTTGCTGCTCACCTGGTCTCCATCTTCCCGGAAGTCTCCTGTACCTCATTCTAATCAAAGCCATCTATGACAAACCAACAGCCGACATCATACTAAATGGACAAAAACTGAAAGCTTTCACTTTAAAGACAGGAACAAGACAAGGATGTCCACTCTCACCACTACTATTCAACATAGTTCTAGGAGCATTAGCCAGAGCAATTAGACAAGAGAGTGAAATAAAAGGAATAAGGATAGGAAAGGAAGAAGTTAAACTATCCCTATTTGCAGATGACATGATACTTTACATGAAAGAATCCAAAAACTCCACAAGAAGACTCCTTCAATTAATAGACAAGTTCAGCAGAGTAGCTGGATACAAAGTCAGCACCCAAAAATCAATAGCATTCCTATACACAAACAACAAACAGATTGAGAGAGAAATTAAGGAAACCATACTTTTTATAACAGCATCCAAGAAATTGAAATATTTAGGAATCAATCTAACAAAAGAGGTAAAAGACCTATTCAATGAAAGCCACAGTACTCTGAAAAAGGAGATCTAAGAGGATTTCAATAAATGGAAAAACATTCTCTGCTCATGGTTAGGAAGAACCAACATTGTGAAAATGGCCATACTACCAAAATTGTTGTACAAATTCAATGCAATTCCCACTAAAGTACCATCAGCCTACCTCACAGATCTAGAGAAAACATGCCTTAAATTCGTCTGGATCCAGAAGAGACCCAGAATAGCAAAAGCAGTCCTGGACAATAAGGACAAGTCAGGTGGAATCACAATCCCTGACCTGAAATTATACTACAAAGCTACTGTAATAAAATCAACCTGGTACTGGCTCAAAAACAGACCTGAGGATCAGTGAAACAGACTGAAAGATACACCCACAACCGCAAACACACTCAGCCACCTAATTTTTGACAAAGGGGCCAAACAACGTCACTGGAAGAAAGGTAGCCTGTTCAATAAATGGGGCTGGTAAAATTGGCTTGCCACTTGCCATAGACTGAAAATAGACCCAAGTCTATCACCATGCACCAAACTCAAGTCAAAGTGGATCACAGATCTCAATATTAAAACAGAAACACTAAACCTATTGGAAGAGAAAGCAGGTAAAAATCTTGAAGACACAGGAGTAGGCAGAGAGTTCATGAACAAAAATCAAACTGCAAGGGAAATACTTCAAAGAACCAATAACTGGCACCTCATTTTACTGAAAAGTTTTGCATATCTAAAGAAATCATCAGCAGAGTAAAAAGAAAACACACAGATTGGGGAAAAAAATCCTAACTGGCTGTTCCTTGGACAAATGCCTTCTCTCTAGAACATACAAAGAATTAAAAAACATGTACCTGTCCAAATTCAAAGACCCAATCCAGAAATGGGCATCTGAGATAAACACACACTTCTCAGATAAAGAAATAAAAAGGGCTAATAAATACATGAGAAAACGTTCTACATCTTTAGTCATTCAAGAAATGCAAATGAAAACAACGCTTAGATTTCATCTCACTCCAGTAATATTTGCCAGCATCAAGAAATCGTCCAATAACAAATGCTGGTCAGGCTGTGCAGAAATAGGGACTCTACTGCACTGCTGGTGGGATTGCAGACTGGTGAAACCACTGTGCAGAGCAGTTTGGAGATTTCTCAGCAAACTAGGTCTAGAGGTTCAATTCAAATCAGCTATTCCCCTTCTGGGTATTTTCCCAGAAGATCTGAAAACATCATATCACTCTGATATATGTGCACCCATGTTTATAGCAGCGCAATTTGTAATAGCTAAATTGTGGAAGCAACCCAAATGTCCATCCACAGAGGACTGGATTAAAAAACTGTGGCATTTTTATATAATGGAATATTACTCAGCTATAAAGAGGGACAGATTTGGGGCTTTGTAGGCAGATGGTCACAATTAGACACCACACTCATAAGTGAAATAAATCAGAGGTACGTGTGCAAGGAATGTATTGTGTCACTGGTGTAAGAACCTGAGGGTGGGAATATAAAGTAAGAGGCATGAAGGAAATCTGTTCAAAAGTAAAGAACAGATGGGATGAGGGAAAGGAGAAAAGGAAGAAAAAGGCAAATAAGTATGTATGTATGTATGTATGTACATATGTGCAGGATGGCTAACATGGTTCCACTATTGTCTTATGCCACTTTATGGTAAGGAATAGTTGATGACTGGTTGTTTGATCAATCTTGTATGTCTATATGTGTTTTCCTGAACATATACTTTGAAGTTATCAATATGCAGTGCAACAACTATTGGTTTCCTGTTGCTTTGTCTATAATTCAATTTTGATTATACTGTTATTGTGCTACTTTGTGTCTCTTTGTTAATGTTTTCCTTTTTTTGTTGATGTAGTTCTTTTTCTTTTACACTTTAAAGAAATAAAAAAAATTATATAAAAAAAGAAAGGAAGGGATAATTATATATGTATGTATGTATGTATGTATGTATGTATATGCAGCATATCTAACATAGTTGTACTACTGACTTAGGTACCTTTATTGTAAAGAATAGTTGATGATTATTTGTTTGATCAATTTTGCATGTCTATATTTGTTTTCCTGAGTATACACTTCGAAGTTACCAATATGTAATGCAACAGCCATTGTTAATTCCCTGTCACCTTGTGTGTAATTCAGTTTTGATTGTACTATTCTTGTGGTACTTTGTGTCTCTTTGTTAATATGTTTTTGTTCTTTTACTTTTAAAATAAAAGTGTCAAAAGAAAAGAATACAAAATTTTATGTAACTTTTAATATTGACTTCAAATGGAAAGCAAAACAGGGAAAATTATGTACTTGCTATAATATACACTTATGCTAGGACACATGCAGATGTCTTGCCAGGATACAAAAAACATAATATTGCTCATATACAAGTCATTTGAAGACAATTGACCTTCACAAAACATGATCACAATTCTCTCTCTCTTTTCATCAAATACATCAAATTCAAGAATATCTTTGGAGACACAGGATATGGAGTTGTTATGGTTAATACATTGTGTCAACTTGGGGAGTCCAGAGGTTTGGCTGAGTGATTCAGCAAAAAACCAGGGTGCTTACCTTATATACATCCTGAGCCTGTAAAAGTGGAGGGCATGAAGGTTATGTGAGAGGTAAATGCCCCCTGGGTGGAGGTAGGCTGTTTACAATGTAGGGGAAAAAAGGAGGCTGCTTGCAGCCATTCATCCCTTTTGCTCTGATTGTTTTTGCTGTGCTCTGCTGCCGTGGAGTTTGCCCTCTGCCATGTGCCACTCTGCCTCTAAAGCAGCCGTATATAGACTAAAACCTCCACAACTGTAAGCTAAATAAACCTTTCCTTTCTTCATTTTGGGTGTTGGGTATTTTGTCTCAGCAACAACAACAAAAAAATAACCAAGACAGGAGTATATACACCAATAAAATTTAATTCATAGCTATTGTGCCATCTCAAAAATTGAAAATCAATTAACAAAATTTACTTTATAGTGGTCTATTCCTCCCAAAAGTATAAATAAAACAATTACTACATAAACACTAACCCTAGTTGCAAGTGCAAGCTACATTTAAATTCACCTAGTTTAATTAGAAGACACTCTGTTAAACTCATAAACACTGGAATACATGAAAATATATGGTTATCTCCACTCAATTTTTTTTATTTTAAAGACCACAGACACATAGATAAGACATTTATAAGTGACTGAAAAATACAGAATGAGTACATTTTAGGATATCCTGATATTGAAGTATATTTTCTGGAAATTAATAAAGAAATATTTACTTTAACATTTTCCTATTATTTCTACAGGTCTCCATTACATGAGTAGTTTTTATGGGACATTCAAAGTAGGCATACATTTATAGTTTCTCTTCAGTGTGAATTCTTTCATGTATCTGACAATGTCTACATGGGATTTTTTGTCTTTTTGGCAAAACGTCTTGCTATGCAGTTCAGGCTGGCCTTGAGCTCACTTTGTAGCCCAGGCTGGTCTCAAACTTGCAAGGATCCACCAGCCTTGGCCTCCTGAGTGCTGGTATTACAGGCATGCACCACCACGCCCAGCTGACAATACCTGCATATGAAAAATGCTTTCCTACATTGCTTACATAGGCTATCTGCCCAGTGAGAGCTTGTTCAAGTATTTACACACTATCAGCTAAATTTTTCACACATTTCTTACAAATATATTGTTCCTCCACAGTGTATGTGCTTTTATGTCTAAAAAACATAAATGAGCTTACATCAAATCTTTTCCCACACTGCCTAAATACATACAGTATGTCGGAGAATGTCTTCTTTCCTATACTTGTTGACAGTTTTCTGTACTAATAATTTTCCAACATTCCTTACATACACAGGGTTTCTATTCAGTGAAATTCTTCAGGTGTTTGACAAGCACACTGTTGGCTGATTTCTCACATTATTGTTGCACATAAAGTTTCTCCTAAGTGTGCCTTCTTTCATGTTTTTGAAAATAATTTTTCTACTGTACACTTTCTCACAATGTTCACATACAAGTGGTTTTCCCCATTGTGAATTGTTTTATGTCTTCGACACTGTATGTGCTGAATGCTTTCCCATAGAGTTTACATACATATGGTCTCTCCACAGTGATAGGTGTATGTTTACAAAATGTGCATCCTTCTGCAAATCTTTTTCCACATTGCTTAAATACATAGGTTTACATACCACTGTGAATTCATTCATGTACATGACAATCAGTCTGTTGGTCGAAAGATATCCCATATTGGCTACATATATATGGTTTCTCTCGACTGTGGGATTTTCTGTATCTACAAAATGTGGACTTATGAGCAAATGCTTTTCCACATTTCTCATATACATAGGGTCACTTCCCAGTGTGAATTCTTTCATGCCTCTGACAGTAAGTGTATGCACTGAATGCTTTCCCACATTGCTTACATATATAGGGTTTCTCTCCAGTGTGAATTCTTTCATGTACTGGAAGGTTACATTTGTGACTGAATGCTTTCCCACATTGCTGACATACATAGGTTTTCTCTCCAGTGTGAACTCTTTCATGTCTTTGACACTATGTGCACTGAATGATTTCCCACATTGCTTACATACATAGGGATTCTCCCCATTGTGTACCCTTTCATGTACTAGAAGGTTATCATTTTGGCCAAATACTTTCCCACACTGCTTATATACATAGGGTTTCTCCCCAGTGTGAACTCTTTCATGACTTTGACACTGACTGCGTGTAGACAGTGCCTTTGCACATTGCTTACAGGCATAGGGTTTGTCCCTGGTGTGAATTCTTCTATGTACGAGAAGGTTATCATTTCAACTGAGTGCTATTGCTTACTTACCTAGGGTTTCTCATCAATGTGAATTCTTTCATGATGTTGACAGTGATTGTGTGCACTGAAAAGTTTTCCACATTGCTTGCATTCTTAGGGTCTCTCACCAGTGTGGATTTTTTCATGTACTTGAAGGGTTTTTTCGTAGCTGAAAGATTTCCCACATTGCTTGCATCCGTAAGTTTTCTCTCCAGTGCGAGTTCTATTATGTATTTTATAACCTGTCACTGTACTGAATATTTTCTCACATATTTTACATTAATGTTTCTCCACAGTGTCAGTTCTTTTGTGAGACTGACAGACACTGTGCCTGCTGAATGCTTTCCCATATTGTTTACACAAATATTTTTTCACACTCTTGTGGGATCTTCCATGTTTATGAAATGGGGACTTACCATTAAAGCTTTTTCCACATTGCCAACATACGTAGGGTGTCTCCCCAGTGTGAGTTATTTTATGTTTTTGGAAGGAATTCCTAAGACCTAATACTTTTATACCTTACTAGTTACGTAGGGTGTCTCTGCAGTATGACTTCTTCCAAAATTTTGAATAAAGTTTGAAGAATAAAACTATTCTCATAGTGTTTATACATGTATGGACTCCCCAAACTCCATTTCTTTTATGCATTTGAACATCAGTGGGTGTTGTGGAGGCTTTACCTAAAATGGTTTTCTCCCCAGAGTGAGCTTGTTCATTAAGATCAGAGTCAACCTCCACACATTGCCCATATTGATAGGTTTCTCTGCAGTCTTTCTCACTTAATGTTTCTGAAAGGACTGGAAATCACTGCAATTATTTCCATGTTCATTACATTTATACAGCTTCTCTTCACATCTCAAATGACCGTCTCCATTATATCTCTAAGGGCAAAAAAAGAAAGGTATAAATCATAATGAAGATTTCTCCATATTAACAATTTTCATTTATTAGGGCACGTTTAGATTGTTGCCTCCTAAGGAATTTAGATGATGAATTGAATTACTGCCCTGGAGGACACCTTCAAAAGTACTTTTCATTTAAGAAAGGATGGCTTTCATTTGAGAATTTTAAATTGGTGTGTGATTCCAATACATTATATCAAGATTTAATTCAGGTGATGGGTACATATGTTATCAAATATTGAAAGTTTTTGAAGTCTCCCCATTACTCCCTCCCTTCTCTATTTAACCTAATCTTGTTTCTCATCTCCAAAAAGTTAGGATTTATGTTTTCTATCACCTCTGCTTACTTTTACTCCCTACATATACTTTCAGCTTCCCATTTAAGGGAAAATCTGTGATAGTCCCCTTTCTGTTTATACTTACTTCACTTATCATTGTGAGATGAAGTCCCAAATGTATGTGGTTTTTGGCAAATGACATTGTAAAGGATGGCGACTTTTAGAATATAATTTTAAGATAGAATAATTCTAGTCTTAGTTCAAGCCTCAAATATGTCTTGAGAAACATCCCATAGGGGTGGTAAAGAGTTAACTTTGCCGTTCTGACTTTGCCTGAGTTGTTTCACCCCTCCCCTGGCCCTAGGTAAACATTGTGTCTAAAGGGGGACATATAGAACAGAGTACAGAAAGTGTATTATCATTGTGGCCTGGGCCTGACCCCATCATGTGGTGCAAGGAAAACAACTGTGGCCAGGCCTAAACTTTCCAATCTATTACCATGGAAACCAAAAATGTATATAAAGTGGGAACAAAGGCATTTAAGGGCCACATTCCTGATCTGCAAATAGGTAATGGGGTTGGCCCCATGCACCACCAGGCTCTGACCCGATGCAGCATACCAGGGGCCCAGTCAAGTCCACAGGGTTGCCCCACACACCTCCAGGCTCCATCCCATCGCTGTGCACCTGAGGGGCCAGTCCAGGTCCTCAGGATTTTCATGTAGCCTGCAGGGAGTCCCCTCGCCCCCACAGTTTGCAGAGCTCCATGTCAGGGCCCCTGGGGTCCCCTGATAGGCCACCAGTGTCTCCTTGCAAGCCACCTATATCTTTTTGGAGGCTATCCCCGCCAAGCTAGAGAACCAGGTCTGCACCCTATGTCCAGGTCTTCACCTACTTGCACCTCTAGATCTCCAGTGCTGCCGCTCCCTGCCCCTTACATAGCTGAGCATTGGGCACACTTACGATTCTGGGCACAAGTGGTGTGAGGTCTCGCCCACCCGTGCTCACTGAGGTGGTCCAGGATGTGTACTAAGTTTAGTTTTTATTTCTAGGAAACAATTTGAGGAGTTTCTCGGGTCTTCTGTGTAGAGTATATTGTCATCTCTTGGACTCCAGGACTGCTCCTTTTCATATAATTTGTTGCTACGGGTTCATACAAGGGTCATATATACAAGCAGTATGGAGTCCGTCTTGGTGCTCATATTAGTAGTTTAGAGTAGGTCCTGAAGCCTGTGGACTCAGCCGTTGTTGTTGGGAACACGTTAGGCATGGGGGACACCAAGCCTCAAGGTGCTCAGAGAGGGAGTTCAGGGTGGGAGCCGAAGCACCGTAACTCAGCTTGTGCTTCCTGCTTGGTGTTGGAGTGAGAAGAGCATGGTGCCATCAGTCCCACCTCCATCTGCACCTCTCTCTTACTATTGTGCTCCAGTTCCCATTTGTTCATTGGCTGGATCCCCAGGAATTGCTGTGGCGCTAGGGTCACTGCCACTGCTCTCTGCTGGCAGTTGCTCTCACATGCTCAGAGCTGGGTGTGGTGCACTGTGTACTGTTTGCTTTGTCTTTGCCTTGCCTCAGGTCGCTGTTTAGAATGGGTTGCTGCAGAGTGGGCAAACTGCTTTAGGGGCTGTTGTACTTTTTCATCATCATGTTGGGTTTGACAACACCTCCCAACAGCTGCTGCTGCTTTTCCAGGCTGCGCTTTCTCCTCTCTGGTTTTGGCCCAGCTCTTGGAATTTTGCTGTCTCCTGGCCAAGTTGGGAGGCTCCTGCAAGCACCGACTTCTGAAGCTGAAGCTGCGAGTGTAGGAATGAGGGAGCAGGCTGAGGGTGTGTACAGAGTGGTGACTTACTCTTTCCCTTCCTCCTGTTCCTCTAACTGCACCATGGCGGCCACCCTAGCTTTTCCTCCAGGAGAGATCTTGTTTGCTTTTCCTGAGGGCTTCAATTCTCATTTCAAACCCTTCCTGGGACTAGAGGATGCGCTTCTCTCCTTCTTGTCTTTCTCATGTTGGTCTATTCCAGTGTCTGGGTGGCAATCTTCCAGGAGGATCTTTCTCTGCTGCTTACCCGGTCGCCATGTCTTGGTTACTTTACTCTTGTTGCTGAGACAAAATACACAACACCCAAAATGAAGAAAGGAAAGGTTTATTTAGCTTACAGTTTGTGGAGGTTTCAGTTCATACTTGGCTGCTTCAGAGGCAGAGTGCCACATGGCAGAGGGCTAATGTTCATGGCGGCAGCACACAGCAAAAACAACCAGCAAAAGGGAGGAATGGCTGCAGGAATGAATCAGGCAGCCTCTTTCTCTCCCTTACATATACAAACTATTCCTCCTAGGGTATAGCTCTCACATGCATAATTGCAGCAAACTATCTGCCCTATGGCATGTATAACTCTCACACCCATAGTCCCAGCACTGGATCATGGATCAGTCATAAACTCTAAAAGCCACCAAAAAACTGCATGAGGATTTAGGGGGACATACGGACACAAACCATAACATTCCAACCCTGGCCCCCCAAAGACTCATGCACATCCCTTTATACAAATAGCATTTAGTCCATCTGCAAGAGTTGCCAAGGTCCTAACAGTTACAGTATTGCTAAAAAGTCCAAGTGCCAAGTCTCCTCTAAAATGTAAGGCAAACTCTTAGCTGTGAGCCCCTGTACAAATGAAAAGTTAAACATTTCCAACATTCAATGGCACAAAATACACATTATCATTACAAAAGGTACAAACACAGGGATACAGAGCATTGGGACCAAAGCAAGTCCAAAATCCAGCTGGGCTAACATTATGTCCTGTAATTCCACATCCAGCATCTGAAGCAACATGTACATTGTGAGCTCCAAAGGGCTTGCATGAGTCTACCCCTATGGCAGTTCTGGTAGTTACAGCTCCCATGGCTTCTCTCTTAGGCTCGCTTTGCTCCCTCTTTGCAGCTTTCCTTAGATGATCCATGGTCCTTTCCTTTCTAAACTTCTGAGATCTCCAGGGCACATTTTGCTTCACACTCACAGCTTCATACACTGCCTTCTCTGGGGCACACTGCCTGGCCTCCCAGGCCTTCTGAAATCTGGGTGGAAGCCTCTTTAACCTCAGGACTCTTGCATTTTCCTTGCACCTAAAGCCAGGGCCACATGGATGATGCCAAGGTCTGCTGCCACCTGGAGCAGTAGCCAAACTTTCCTCTCTCTTGGCCATAGGGGTTGAGTGCTTGGATCGCTGGGCACACTGAATCCAATTCTAAGGAAAAGATTCTCTATGCTGCCTCCATTCTGGAATCTGGTGTGGCCACAGCTGCCATTCTGGAACATGGGTGCTCTTTAGCTTCCTTCTAAAGGCAAGGTCTCTCACCTTTGCAGTTTTGAGGCTGCAAAGGGTGGAGACTTGCTGCTTGTGATGCCCTCAGGCCATCTTTTCCATTCTCTTGTTCCTTTTCAGCAATAGAGATCTCCTCAGCCTTATCTTTTCAATCCACAGCTTTACTGTCGCTTCCTTTCTGGCCAAACTCACAACATTTTAAACCATCCTGCTGGGCTCTTTGCTCTGGATTGTCAATATAAATCTGGCTAAAAGCCCCCAACAATAGCCATGCCACTGCCCCAACATTCGACTGCCTTGAAATTTCTTTTGCCAGATTAATCAGTTCGCTGCCACCTTTAATCTCAGTCTTAGGCAAAGTCTCTGGACACGAGCAAAATGCAGACAAACTTTCTGCCAAGCCATAATATACATCATTTGGAGTCCAACAGCCAATGCAATCCTTCTTTCCAACAGAAACTTTCCAAACCCGGTCCTTACTGGCAGGATTTCCACTGGCTTCTGGTCCTCGGAACTCTGACCAGAATCTCCCATACAGAACAGCTAAAGGCCTTCCAGTGCATCCCTTTCAGGCGACATCTCTGAACCTTTCCAAACTCTTCCCACGAGCCATTTCCAAAGGTTCTTGAACCACATGGTCAGGTATAGTCACAGCAACAACCCCACTCCGCTGGTACCAAATTCTGTCTTGCTTACTTTACTCTTGTTGCTGAGACAAAATACACAACACCTAAAATGAAGAAAGGAAAGGTTTATTTAGCTTACAGTTTGTGGAGGTTTCAGTCCATACTTGGCTGCTTCAGAGGCAGAGTGCCACATGGCAGAGGGCTAATGTTCATGGCGGCAGCACGCAGTAAAAACAACCAGCAAAAGGGAGGAATGGCCACAGGAATGAATCAGGCAGCCTCTTTCTCTCCCTTACATATACAAACTATTCTCCCTAGGGTACAGCTCTCACACCCATAATTGCAGCAAACTGTCTGCCCTATGGCAGGTATAGCTCTCACACCCATAGTCCCAGCACTGGATCATGGATCAGTCATAAACTCTAAAACCCACCAAATAACTGCATGAGGATTTGGGGAGCCATACGGACATAAACCATAACACCATCTTCCTGGAAGTCTCTCCCCAACCCACTATTCTATAATATAGTAAAAAGTCACCCATACTTTCTGTTATGCCTTGTATCTAGATGTCTCCTCAATGCTGAATGTACTCATATGTGTGCCTTTTGGGAGGTGGGTGGACTGTGGGTTTGTGATCGTGGGATTAAAGATATGTGATACTGGATTAATCCATTAATCAGCATAGCTTTGGGGATGGCTGGCACTGACCAATAGACTTGTAGCCTGAATGGAATTAAAAGGGAAAACAAAAGAAAGGCAGGCTCACTGTCTCTTGCTTGCCCTGCCATGGACTGTTTCTTCTCTGTCATGCCATGCTGCTCTGCCTTGGAGCCAGCCAACTACAGACTGAAAACTGTCCAAACTATAGAGCTAAAATAAACCTTTTCTCCTTCTTTTCTTTTTCATTTTTTGAGATAGTGTCTTTCCATATAGTCTAGGCTGGCCTCAAACTCATTATGTAGACTGGGTTGGCCTCAAACTCATGGTGATCCTCCTGCCTCACTCTCCTGAGTGCTGGGATTACAGGTATGTGCCACCACATTCAGCTCCTCCTGTAACTTGTAGATGCTGGATGTTTTGTTCCACCCACGAGAAAGTAAGGCACTTTTCTAAAATCTCCCTTTCAAGAAACTATATTTTTATGTATAAAAATACTGAAAATCACAAGGCTTCTAGAACAGCAAAGTGCTAGGTGTCATGTGAAAGTACTCTTCAATTTTATGCTGGCCTTAAAAAGCTTATTATAGTAAAATCCATGCAGAGTTACACTGCTTACCTGCATCAACTCTGGACAGTGTGCCAGGTGACTTTGTGAATGGGGTTTTGGTCCATCTGGACTTATGTGAGCAGCAGAGCTGCTATGCTAGGGTAAAAATTCACCAGTTTCCAAACTGACAATTTCCACAGAATGTCAGTTATCTTCTTAATCTGCTATCCATATATCTCTTTAACAAGCTAAGTAAAAACATGTGGATTCACAAATACTCTGTAAGATAGTAAAACGTTTCATTGCTACAGCATCACAATAACGAAATGCCTAATAATATATTAAGCAGAGTATAAAAGCTAGGCATGTCTTAGCAAAGCTTTACTTTTCCCTAAAGCACTAATAGCTTTATGTCCTAAGACCTGGCTTCTTAGGTCAGGACAAAGTAGAAAGGCAAAAGGTGATGTGACAGAACCTTTCCAAGGGGAAGACTATAACAACTACAAGATACAGACTGAGAAAAATTATTTAGAGGTCAGCTGAAGCACTTCCTCACTGTATACTAATTAATTTTCCTGTTAGAAATCAGAAAAATATAGATAATAGTATTTAATGGGATATTTAGACTGGGTGGGTCCATTTCCATAGTGGGATGCAAACAACCAGAAGATAGGGTTAGGAAACAGAGGTTTAAGACCATTGGGGCACAAATGGGTGGTAGATGAATTGGGCAAGAGAAACAGTTATAACCAATAAAACTTCCCCTTTCCTTTCTACTTCCAAATATCCAGAAACACAAGGAAAGGGTATACTAACATTGGAGGAACACAAAGAAACTTCTTCACCCTTGCACACATTAAGTCATTTTATGGAAAAAGCTTTATCATTTAAACCAAATTTGGTTCCAGAAATTTATAGCCCATATAGTAAAATATAGTTCCACACATATTCTCCTAAAACATGAAAAATCCCACCATAAACTTCTCTGAGAACATTTGGTTCTTGTGTGTTAGTCTTTGTGTCTACAATTTATGTTCACTGATAAAATGAAAGAATCCCAAGCATCTTATCAGATTACAATGGACCAAAACTAGAAATTGACAACAAAAGAAATCACAGACACTATACTAACACATGGAAATTGAACAATACACTTCTTTTTTGCTACAGGTTGTTTGTGTGTATTTCAGGTTGTCCTTGAACTCACTTTACAGCCCAGGTTGGCCTCAAAGTTGTGGCAATCTTCCTGCTTCAGGCTCCTTGAGTGCTGGGAGTATAGGTGTGCACCACCACACCTGGCTTGAACTATACACTTTTGAATAACCAGTGGGTCACTGAAGAAAGTAGGACATGTGAAGCAATTCCTAGAATTAAGTGAGAATTTGTGGGACACAGTGACTATGGCTCCAAGATTTTACTCCATCAGCTATCAAAGTGCTGAGATCATGAGCAAGGGTGCCCACCTTCAGGTGCCAGAAGTTTTCACATCCACATTATTAAACTTCCTAGTACACAAGGAAATAATCCCACTGGGACACTGATTTTATTATTGACTTGAAGAATGAGACTGCCAGCAGGCCACTTTGAGCACTTCATGCCACTGCATCACAGGCATAAAATAGTTGTGACTAACTCCAAACACTTAACAGAGTGATGGTTACAAATAGGAAGCTGGGTTACACACATAAAGTACATGTATGGACCTTTCCATCTGGAATCCAGGAGGTTTTCTGGGGTGCTTTTTTATATTATTGTGCTAGTTACAAAGTCTGTGGAAAACTACAACAACTAAGAAAAGGCAGGATAACTGAGGACTCAGACCTCTTTGGAATAAAGATTTGGGGCATTCCACTAAGTAGAGAATGCAGAGGAGCCTCAGTTCTTTCTAAAGAAAACTATGAAGTGAGTAAATGAAGAAGGAAGCTATAGACATCATGATCAATATAGTTATGTGCAACTTCATGGCAAATTTTAGAAATGTGAACTGTAGTAACTTTAAAGATTTCCTTTCGGCTGACTAAATACATATGCTTGTTTGGATGGTTTCATTAACTTTCACATTTTTATTTTAATTTGTTGAATTTAATTTTATATTTTAGCCTTTAGGTAGCAAAATATTCAGGGAAATCCAAGTGAAACTGAGAACTTATGGCTTATATCTAGATGTTCCACAAAGTCTCACATGCTCATAGGTGGGGCTTTGGGGAATGGCTAAATCATGGGTGTGTGATACTGGATTAGTCCACTGATTGGCTTACAATAGTTCTGGGTGTAGATGATGTACTCACTGAAAAGGGAAAACTCACTGTGCATATGGGTGGTACCCAACACTAGGATTGTAGCCTTGAGGGAATAAAAAGTGAAAGAAGAAGGAATCTTTCAGCTTCTTCCCTGCTGTACCATGGACTATTTCTCCTCTACCATGCCCCTCTGACATACTGCCCTGACTTGGAACCAGCTGACTATGGACTAAAACTTCTACAAGCTGTGAAATAAAATAAATCTTTCCTCTTTTAATTCGTATCATGTATTTTGACCAAGCAACAATAAAGTAACTAGGAGAGAAGGTAACACTGAAGGGCGACATAGAAAATTCAATAAAGATTTCAATACTTACTTTCAATAATATTTGGAAAAAATGAAACAGAGGATCAAGAAGCAAACAGAAAACTTGAACAACAGAATTACCTAGTCCTAACAGACCTGTATAGAGTACTCAAATACAAACCCAACATGGGCAAAACTAATATTCACTGTGAATGGAGCATTCTCCTGGATACACCATATGCTATGCCCTAAAAGAATGTGTAATGAATTAAAAAAGAATGAAATTGTTACAAAGTATATTCTCTGATCACAATTAAATTAAGTTAAAAGCCCATAAGAGTTAAGGAAGTCACAAATATATAGAAGTTAAACAAGACACGCTTAAATAACAAATGGGTAAAGGTCAAAGAAAATACAATGGAAGAAAATACAATGGAAATACAACATAACTTCAGATGGATGAAAACAAATGTAACTCATAAATTAAGCTGTAGCAGAGGGCAAAGAGAAATTTATAGAAAAGATCTTAAGTCAATTACCTAATTTAACAATGTAAATATTTAGGAAGATCAAGAGCAAAATTAATGTAAAGCAAGCAGAAGGTAAGAAAGGAAAAAGCTTATGGTGACAATACATTAAACATGTAATAGAAAAATAACAGATATTTTAATCAAAGCAAAAATTGTTTCTAAAAAGGCAACAAAATTAAAAAATTGTACTACAGCATGGAAAAGACTCAAAGTACTAAATCAGGAGAAAAGGAGGGACCATCATCACTAGCTGTACAACAGTGAAAAGGTAAGAGAATCCTATGGGAAAAGCATGCCAACAAATAGGTAACCAAATGAAATACATTCCAAGGAAGACACAAACTAACCAAAATGCCTCAAGAAGAGATAAAATATTTTACTTCCATAACATATACAGAAGTTAAATTACTGTTTCAAAATTCCCACAAAGGAAAGTGAAGCCAAGATGCCTTTATTGGTGAGTCTAACCAAAAGCTTTAAGAAGTAATAACATCAATCATTATTAGTGTTTTTAAAAAATATAGAAGAGGAGGGAACATGTCATAATTCATTCTATAAATACAGTATCATACTGATGCCAAAAAAAGACAGAGATGTCTCTTCTGAATACAGATGAAAATGTCCCTCAAAAAATCAGTAAACTAACTCCCACAACATTAAAAAAGAATACATACCATGATCAACGGAGATTTATTTCAGGAGTCTAAAGTTGGCTTAACATTTGAAAACCTATTAATGTAATACCTCATTATCAACAGAATAAATATAAAAAACTATACATCCATCTCAGTAGATATAGAAGAAGCAGTTGACAAAATCTAACACCTTTTCAAGACAAAAAAATCAATAAACTAGGATTACAAAGGAATTTCCTTAACCTGATAAAGGGTACCTATGAGAAACTCCCAATCAATATGATGTATAACAGTGAAAAAACTGAAGGTTTTCTTCATAAAATCAGGAAGAAAACATGAATATATCCTCTCACTTCTGTGCATCATTATAATACCAGGTCCAGCTAGGGCACTGTTGTAAGGAAAAGAAGTACAAGTCTTCTATATTGGAACAGGAGAAATAAAGCTATTTTATTTTTGCAAATGATGGATAGTTCTAAGGAGTCTAGTAACACACCACTGGAACTAGTAAGTTGAGCAAGATGTCAGAATACAAGATGAATATATGAAAGCAAATATATTTTAGCTGCATGTGGTGTTTCTCGTTTCTAGACCCACATACTAGGGAGACTGAGGCAGGAGGATCATTTGAGTCTCTAACTTCAAGACATTCCTGAGCAACACAATGAGACCCTGTCTCAAAAAAAGTTGTGTTTTTACAAGTTTACATTGTATTTCTTCAAGTTCTACAAGAAAAGATGTTTTTTCAAGTGGAAATCAATCTTATTTTAAGAAATAAGCCTGGAAAATGATATCAAAACTAGAAACACATTTACAATAACTTAAAAACTATAAAACATCCAGGCACAAAACTGACAAAAGGCATAAATTATATACTATTGATTCTATCTATAGTGACACGTCCCAAGAACGAGGTGCCTGTGGATGAAAAAAGGAAAGTAGAAGAGACAAGAAAACAAGAGAGCTAAAAGTCTGGGATCAGGGGCTCACAGTCTCTCGGACTGCAGCGGCCTCGCTCACTCATCTCAATCACCTTTTATTAGAACAAAGTACGTAACTAAAACCAACTGGAGAAATTCATTATCCCTTCCCATTTCTGCCTCTCAGCTCATGGTAACAATCCTCAGGCAGGTCTCCCACACCCAGCAGCACGTTCACTCAATTTAGCTGGGGATCATATCCATTAGCAATCACAGTCTTTCCCCTACATATCCCACTTTTTGTTTTAATGCAAACATTTAAAACATCAATGAGAAGATTGCCAATTGTCTTCCATTTCTTAGTGTTTCCTGGATGAACTTTGCTAGAGCAAGAGAATCAGGCAAAGTATAATCATAATATCATGTGAAATGACAATAGATGTTTACAAAAATAAGAACATAGTTCAGACTCCATGACAATGATTAGCCTTCAATCTATATCTTGTGATTACATTTTTCTGCCAGATATCTAAGATCAAGTTCAAATGAGACTGGTATAAAAAGTTTTAACCTTTCACTATCATGGTCAGTTAGGTCTCCTTAGGAATCCCCTTGCAACCAAGCGCAGCATCTCTTGATCTTCTGTCAGTGTCAGCCATCTGGATGACTCACGGCCATAGCTTGACTAAGGTCCTTTCTGTGAAAGCTTGAGAATTTTTTCTCTCCTAGTGACTCTCTTCAGGCACACCATATATCATAGAATCACTTTCCTCTATGTCCCCATAATCTCCTTGATCAGAAAATCAGGGACTCGGGCTGGGGATATAGCTCAGTGGAATAAGTGCTTGCCTAGCAAGCGCACGGTCCTGAGTTCGATTCCCCAGTACTGCAAAAAAAAAAAAAAAAAAGAAAAAAGAAAATCAGGGACTCAAGCGAGTTATAGGATATCACAGCAGAGGTTATCTTGTGTCCTGAATCTTTACTGACCTTAGAGGGCGTAGCCAAAATATCGGCTGTGTTTTTAGCCCAAATTATCTTTCTGATATTTAGTTTCCAGACCTCAGTTGTTAAACATCCAACAGAGAAAATTAATGACATAATATTGTAACAGAGGCAACAAGCTTAATATTAGAATCTGACCTAAATAGCAAACACCTCAGAACATACAAATGGAACCATTATTTTTTAGCAATCATGGATATTCCAATATTTAAATCTTAATAGAATATTAACAAACAACAATTACATATATCTACCCAGAAAGTTAAAAGTCAAAAGCATATATGACATTGCTACATGACAATCATGATGATACTTTGTAACATACTTAAATTTTTACCCTGACAACATGATCCTTTCAACCAGTCATCTTTATTCAATACATCCAATTTGTTATCCCTCAATGGGATACACATCGCATGGTTTTATTGAAGGCAGAGATCTCAATCCGAATGAAAGTACCATCAGAGTAAAGTCTTTGCTCCATATATTGAAAAATCTGTAATCATGAATACATTCAATACACCCTCAAACCAACACCAATGAATTACCAAACACATGTGAAAAAAAGAAAACAAAAAATTTCTGTCAAAATTTTACTTTGTATCAAGAGGAACCTCTATAAGAAAAATGTATTATAATTTCTACTGAAAATTTTTTTTGACAAAAAGATTTAATCATAGGGGTGTTGTCCTGGTTACTTTTCTCTTGTTGCTGAGACAAAATATGCAACGCCTAAAATGAAGAAAGGAAAGGTTCATTTAGCTTACACTTTGTGGAGGTTTCAGTCCATACTTGGTTGATTCTGAGGCAGAGTGGCACACGGCAGAGGGCAAACGTTCATGGCAGCAGAGCACAGCAAAAACAACCAGCAAAAGGGAGGGATGGCGGGCAAGCAGTCTTCTTTCCCTCCCTTACATTGTAAACAGCCTACCCCCACCGAAGGGGCATGTAGCTCTCACACAGTCTCCATGCCCTCCTTTTCCACAGGCTCAGGATGTGTACAAAGTAAGCACCTTAGCTTCCTGCTGAATCACTCAGCCAAACCTCTAGACTCCCCAAGTTGACACAATGTATCAACCATAACAGGCATCTCCCAAGAAGTCATGGAGAACACTAGGGACTCCTTATTAATGAACAAAGGTTGGCCACTCCTTTATTCACCAATGGGAGACATACCAAACATTATTTCTACTAAAGGATTATAGTTAAACATCTTTATTTAAATATCTTCATTTAAACCAGATGCTACTTTAGGTAAAAGCATGCCTCCAAATGTACAACCCAATTGTATCATGAAAAAATTCTGTTGAGCTCAAAAATGAAAGGGAACAACTGTTCAAAAAATGACAAACGCACAAACAAGTACACAAAACAAACATTTACACAGAATCAGAGTTCACTCAAACATACCTTTGACTAAATTATATTATAATAATTCTATTATAATTTTAGAAATGGGACTTCCGGGAAGATGGTGACCGGGTAGGCAGCAGAGAGAGAATCTCCCAGAGGATTACCACCCAAACAATGAAATATAGCAATATGAAGACAGAAATGAGGACTTCCGGGAAGAAGACGACCAGCCGAGAGAGCGAGTGCGGAGGGAAGAACGGCTTCAGCTCCTGAACCCGACAGAGAACGCACTACTGGGACAAACTGCGCCAAACCGGGCAGCGCTCCGAGATCCCACTCAGAACCCCACCCCCGCAGCCAGCGCTGCACGAACTGGAGCAACAGTGACCAGCCGGCGGGATCTCTGAGTCGGGGAAAATCTCCATCCAGGGAAAAACATCTGAACGGCACTCCTGTCTGCACGATCACAGGGTGAGTTAAGTGCACGCTCTAACCGGTTTTTCCTGAATCAGGAAGAAGCTCAGCCCAGCGAGAGACATCAAAGCAGCTTTAAGGACTGCGGGATCTCCCGGGTGGGAAGACCTACTTAGGCGCCCCAATGGGCTTTGTGAGGGGTGAAGGAGCTCCACCCAGGGAAGAACACCTGAGTGGCCTATCTGCAAGAATCCAGGGGTGGAGAGCTGTTTATTCGCCCCGGCCAGGTCTTGGGGTAGGGAGTAGAAGCGGAAATCTCAGCAGACAGCTTAAGGGACATTCTTCCAAAGAGAAGTAACCATTGGAGCAGCCTCTGCAGCAGACCTTTGCCTGCTGAACTGTCTGTGGAATATATAGCTCCACAGATTGAATCTGATACCCAAAAATGGGAAAACAGAGGAACAAAACGCAGTCTCAAAACTCAACCCCACACAGAACAAGTTTTGAATGTGAAGATACAGGGGAACCAGGAAGCCTCATAACTTCAAGTTATGAAACGATTGCATCTGAAATAAAACAACTCCAACAGGCCATGAAAGAGCTCAAAGCAGAAATAACCCACATACCCACAATGATTTCTCAGATAAAAAATGAGCTGAAAACAATGATGGAAGAAATGTTCCATTCACACAGACAAGAAATAGACAAAAGTCTAGAAGAAAATAGGAAACAAATGGAAACGTTACAAGAGCAATTTAGGAATGAATTACCAATAATAAAACAGGTCCAAAGAGAATGCCAGGTTTTGAAAACTAACACTGAAAGCATGAAAAACCGTTTAAATGAAATGGAAGAAAGAATTTCAGAACTTGAAGACAGCATGGCAGCTTATGAGCGTGAAAGGAAGAATCTCATGATATCATCAAAGACACAAGAAAAGTCAATCCAACAGCTGCAAGATGAGGCAAAACGTAACAATATTCGAATTATAGGAGTGTGTGAAACTGCAGGAGATCTCACAAACGATATAAAAGGAATATTTGATGAAATCATAGCAGAAAATTTCCCAAACAAGGTAAAAGATACTGAAGTTCAGTTAAGCGAGGCATATAGAACCCCAATGATCCATAACCCAAAGAAAAACACACACAGGCATATAATAG
>PVLD010027030.1:0-21341 GCA_004027595.1 Dinomys branickii
GCTTAGCATTTGTAAATTTGAACAAGGCAAGATAAGCAATCTCTGGAGACTATTTGTTCCTTTTGAAAATAGACAAAGGCCTCTTCCTGTTTTGCACTTAGCAAGTGAACTAATAGAGCATGAGACCATGGGGAGAGGGAGCCTGCTCTCTCTCTATAACTCTAGTCTGCCAGAGTTATTTAACCCTTTAGTCAGCTCACCGTTCTTCTTACTTTATAAGCACAACCAGGGGGCCTTCTGCTTATATCACAGGTGGGAATCAGCGCCCACCACCATGAGCTCATCCTCCAGTGGCTCCAGCATGCAGTATGCAGTAAACTGCTCCGACTGCAAGTCTGCTATGAGAGCAGTGGGGCTGCTTCTGTTGCTTCCTCTCTGTTTGAGACAATGTATCTCCTCTAACCCCATAGTGCCCTTCCTTCCCTTTCCTTCCCACAGACCTAACCAAGTAGTGACCCTCTTTTCTTGGTCCCTGGCCCTGGCAGTCTCATCCTCTCTGGCCGTGTGCTCACCATCCTCCCTTGCACTGCAGAGGTCTGTGATCCAGAGTGCGCTGTTGCCCCTCAGATTCCTTAATGCTCATGATGGCATCGATGACCTCGGGGCTCAATCTGCCACCTAGCAGCCCCTGTCTGCCTCTCCTGTGTAAATGAGGCAGCCTTGCTGACCCATCATTCATAGCTTCGTGTCTTGCAGATTCAGGGCATAGATTGGGCAGAGGCCAGACTCATGCTGGGGTGGAGGTTTGGGCTCAGAGCACATCACTGGCGGAATGGGATGTGGGAGCAGGAGATGCCTGACTCTGTGTCTGTCACCCCACAGCTTTGCCCTTTCCTTCAAATACAAGGCTGCTGAGACAGATCATGATTGCAAACTCAAAACATTTCAAGAGGTAGCCACGGTACCTTTGCAAGCTGACTCGTTGGAAGCTTTGAACAGCAGTGGTGATCCCGGTGATATATGAGCAGCTCAAGCAGGAGAAGCTGAAAATACCAAGGCCAGGTATGTGCGCATCGTCCGGGGCCACGCTGGGGACAGGAGGGATGGGACGGGCTGGGCTGCATCTGGGACTCTGAGCTGTTTTTCTGTGAAGATGTGCTTGTCAGTCATCCCGGGGCCTCATACCTGCCTGCCTCCAGCCGTCTCAGGCACAGCCAGTGCTGTCTTGTAACGCTGTCCTAAAGATGGTGAAACAAAGCTGTGCCTGGGCCTCCGCCCCCCCGCTGTGCTTATGTTCTTGACTCCTACGGGTTGTGTGTCTGGGTGTCATCTCCCGTGCAGTGCTTGCGTGCTGTGTCCTCTGGACTCTGCAGATCTTTGGTTTCCTTTGTTTTCTCTGTGACATCCATGTTTCTCTTTTTGTTTCTCTCCTGCTGTATTTCTGGCCCGCTCACCTTTTTGCTTTTGACACACATGAAGGTAGTTATCACAAGTGTTCTTAAAGACAGACATGCGGTCTGTTCTGTGAGCTAGATCAAGTGAAGCTCTGAGTTCTTTCAGTGCTTCAGCAGATCCGATATCCATTTTCTCCCAAGGTGAGCACAGGAGTCACCTAACATTCTCAGAGAAGTCAGTACTGAGGAGTCTGTTTCATCAGTGGCTGAACCCAGAGCCATTTATAAAGCAAACCTGGAAGCTGGGTGTGGTGGCACATGCCTGTTCCCCCAGCCCTTCACCCCGCCTGGGCTAAACCATGAGTGAGATTGTGTCTCAAAACCCACAAAGGAACAAATAAAACGTTTTTAGCTATATTGAGTAATTCCATTTTATCCCATTTTTTTTCTGACCCCTTGTTTTTGAAGATGATTATAAAACAAATGCCAAATAATATGACATATTATTTCACCCTTGCATATGGTGTTCTTGTCTTTTAAAATTGTCCATTTTCTTGTATAATCAGAATGCCATTGACATAGCAAACAAAACTGAAAATAATTCCTTGGTATTATCACCTATTGTTTAGTTCATTCTCAAATTTCCCTGTTGCTAAAAAAATGACATTTCACAGTTGTAAACAAATCAGGAACAAATCAAGGTCCACGTTTTGTATTTAGTTGTTACATTTTTTCTTTCTTTCTTTTTCTTTTCTTTTTTTTTTTAAGGCAAGGACCCACTATGTAGTTCAGATTGGCCCTGAACTCACTATATAGCCCAGACTGGTCTCAACCTCCTGGTGATCCTCCTCTCTGGGACTCCTGAGTGCTGGGATTGCAGTTACGTACCACCACAGCCAGCTTTGTGATTACATTTCTTAAATCTCATTGAATCCTTCTTTTTATATCACTGTTTTGCTGTGGAGACAGGTTCAGGGCCCCCAAGCATCACAGGTTTGGATGTATGTGCTTCATCATGGTATCTTTTTGCTTGTTTTCTATTTGATATACCACACAAAGTAACTCTCAGTCTTTAATAAATTGATTTATTCTTTTCTTTTTGTAAGAATTTCAAAGGCGATCCTGTATAGACTGAGTGAGATCACCAGAGTTTTTGTACCTCTTGGTATAATACAAGGTCACAGGCAGGAAGATTCCAAGTTCAAGTTATCCTGGCTAACTTAGTGAGACCCTGTCTTAAACAGATAGAGAGCTGGAGATTTGGCTCAGTGGCAGAGCACTTGTGGTAGCATGGCTGAGTCCTGGGGCGCAGTTGCCTGGTGGCCCAACTCATAGTGGTGCTAAGATTGATGAAAGCCCTTAGGAGGTTGACAGCCTCATCTTTTCACTGTGGGTAACAGCCAATTTCCTCAGACGTTTCCTTGAAGCTGTTGCTTTATTGGTAGCTGCAGAATGGCAACTTTCCATCATTCTCTCATATTTCTTAGCTGAAATGCTCAAAAGAGCTGCCCTCACCCACTTCTCAAAGCTTCTCAGTTACCTTAATAAAGTGACAGCATGGTGAGGTGGAATGAATGTTCTCCATTGTTTTTTATCTTAATTGCCAGTGACTCTAGTCAGCAGTCAGTGTTTGTTCTTTCTTTTTCATAAAGAGGCAGGGGAAAGATTTATGAGAAATGGATTTAGGATGTACTCAAGAGTGGAGAGTAGGTGCTCAGAGAAATGAGGCACAAGTGTTTGTTCTACAAAATGTAGTTGAAAGCTATGCAACCCTTAAATCTTCCTTCAGGAAGTGAGCAGGGCTTAGTGTGCTGAGTGTGGCAGTTGATTTCAGGGTGTTTTTCCCAATGAGTCCCTCTCCTGCCATGAGACCAGAGAGCAAGAGAGGATCCCACAGAACAGTGCCTCAGGAAGCTGCTGTACCCAGCAGCGGGGCTGCGTGCGAGAGGACAAAGCCAAGCTGAGGAGGGAGCCGGGGAGAGCACTCAGGACTTGAGTGTGGAGGTTTCATCTTCTGGCTGCACGGTACTGGCAAGCAGAGAAGCCCCTGAGTGATGACTGTCTGTGACTTTCTTGTACTGCAGGCAACACAAATATGACATCGAGCTGCTAGACCGGTACCAACAGGTGCTGGAGGTCGCTGTGAACCTCTCTGTAAAGCACAATCTGCCACTGCTGCCAGGTCACACCCTCTTGGTCTACCTCACTGATGCCGGTGCAGACCACTTCTGTGCCAAGAGCAACACACAAGGGGTGAGAAGGGCAAAACATGCTGGGAGGGGCTGGGAGGAAGCTGGGGAGCCTGAGAACTGTCCTGACCCCAGCTCTAGATTCCCACGGAGGCACGAAGATTAAAAGGAATAATATAGATTTGCTTCCAAATATTAGCCCTTTGCTGCCTAGAGAGAATTCCTAGGATATGGTGTCGACTCTGTTCATGGCTTACAGCACTAACATTTCACCTTTCCGTACCTACTGTTTAGTACTAAATTTCTGTTCACGAAAGTATATCTCATTCTCCGACTGCACCCAGGGCTGGGTTTGGGAGGGGAGTCTGGCTCCTCCCTGCTCCTCCTCACAGCTCTTCCTGCCGGCAGCAGAAGCTGCTCGCTCCTCACTGCAGATTTTGTCCTCCTTCCGGTTATCCCAAGGCCGGGGAGGTGCGTGGCCTCAGAGCTGGGTAGACAAGGTGAATTTGAGAGTAAGGGAGCTTTATTTCACCCTGATGTTTATCCGACCAGCCCCGCCTGAACTACGTGCTGCTACTGATGGGAATGGTGGCGGCGCGGGCGGAGCAGGCGGAGGTGTGGAAGCCGCTCTCTGAAGATGGCCCAACTTGCGGCTGAGGGAGACGTCATGAAGACTGCCCTCGAACTACAGGCTCAAGTCCAGGTCAGACACCCACCCCACCACCTCCCAGGGCTTGAGTGGGCAGAAGCCTCGGAGCGTCCGAGATAGTAAAGGCCTAAATATGCAGAGTGCTGAAGGTTCCCCAGCAGACAGTGATGCTTCTTGTTTATAGGTTGTGTCAGTCAGGCTCTCATCGCTGAAAGAAAATGTGCCAGGCAGGCTGTCTGTTTAAAGAAAACAGGTTTATTTCCTGCTCAGTTCTGGAGATGTGAGAGCATGGCTCAGGCTTCAGCTTGGCCCAGGGGAGACCCTCTTGGTGGTTGGGGTGTGTGAGAGGAGATATCTCCTCAGATGGAAAGCCAGACAATGATTCCCGGGTCAGGCTTGGGCTTTTAGAACAACACATTCATGCAGGTCCTTAGGGGTCTCACAAGGGCTGCCTGAGTCCCCCGAGGCAGCTCCCCAGACCTCCTTCTAGGCCCCGCCTCCTCCTGCCATCATTGGATGGAGTTTCCAGCCTCTTCTTCTGACAGAAGATTTCAACCTCTGAGCCCCTGGGGACACACAGTCCTTATGGGGACTCGAGCAGTGCTTCCCTCATGTGCAACCAACCGGTGACATGAGTCTCTTTCCTTCAGGAGTTAGAGGAGGGGAACGAGCGTCCCCTGGGCACTTTTGAGAAGTACCTGCTGTCTGTGGCTGTCTGAAGGGTCCCCGTGAGTACCGCTGAGTCCCTGTGACCTCCCTCCTGCCCCGTTTTCCTCTACGAGTGATGCATCTCGTGTGTGGCCTCTCAGAGCTGATCCTCCCCAGTTCACACAGCACCTAGCTCTGCTCCCTGAAGGCTCCAAGCTGGTCCCCTGTGGTGGGGGATTTCAGCAGCAGCTTTTCCATTCTGGAAAAGTCCGTCTTGCTTAGTCATGTTTGCCAATTGCTGTAGTGTGAATGGTCCCTCTGTGGCCAATTTCAGTCTGCCAATGTCCTGTCCCTGAGCACAGTGGGGAAGAAGTGCTCAGTCACACAGCACTGTGTCATCCTTCCACATCACTAGCAGGGGGTACATGAGGTCGAGAGTAGAAATAACAAAATATAGTGAGGTCCTCAGGAGTGTCAGCTGTGGAGGATTGGTTCCCTTGGTCACATAGACCTGAGTCACACTTTAGTGGTGCTGAAGAGTAGACCTAAGCTCTCATACATGCTAGGGAAGTGTTTTAACTCAGACCTACCCCCTAAGAGCCCGTTATGGAATTTTATTTTATTTTAGTTTTTCTAATTTAAACTTACACAATTTAAAGTTTAAAAGCAGCATGTTTCTTCAGGCTATGGGTCAATGGCAGAGCATGTGGTTAATAAGAGCAAGGCCAAGAGTTCAATGCTAGGCACCAATTAATAAATGAATGAATGAATGAATGAATAAATACATAAGAAATAAATGGTCATGTTCAACCACAAGGCCTTGACATGCCTCAAAGTGAAACGATCAGCTCTGGTGAGTGTGATGAGCCTGCTGTAGCACAGCACTGCCTTCCCCAGCCTACACTGCGGTGTCTGAATCAGAGTCCAGGGCCTTCCTTGATTCCTGAGTGTTCTCTGCAGAGACAGTTCCCTTTCCCCAAAGAGTTCCTCCAGTCCCCGTTCTTAGAGGTGTCATTTTCGATGTCCTGAGCTCTTCAGTGTCTCTTCTCCCCGCTCCTAGGCTCAGCGCCCCTCTTGTCTTGCAGGTGGACAGGGTTGTCGTCTTTGCACGTATACAGGACAACCCGATGCTGCTCGTAGCCTGTCACCTTATCTGGCAGCATGTGAATCCCAAATGTCTCTTTGTTAGTGTCCACCTGAAGAAAACAGATCAGTAAGGATGCCTGGGCTCCCGGCCCACGTCAGAAGGCAATGCTTCAGGTTTCTTCTCTTCTCCTGCCATAGCTTGGGAAATCCCCCTTCTCTGGCACTTCCTGTCTACCTTCTTAATGCTGGTGCACTGCATGTTCCAGAACTTTGTTTGAAGTCTTTATCCTCATTCCTGCCATTTGTCCAGGTGTGCCCTAATCCTTGCCCAGCCCTTAGCCGTGTGTGTATGTGTATGTGTATGTGTATGTGTATGTGTATGTGTATGTGTATGTGTGTGTGTGTGTGTGTGTGTGTCCTCTTCTGGGAATGGAAGCAGGGCCTTGTGTGTGTAGTTTACCACTGTGCTACCTCCCAGCCTTACAACCCTGTTGGAAATGCAGCTGTGGGAGTTGGACACCCACCTTGTGCGTTTCAGGCAGAGACGCCGTCGCGGGCATTGTTTCTGGTGCTCAGTGGCTTCTTTCCTTTCTCAGATACATATCTTGGGATCCCAATGACCTGATGCTCTCAGGCTGTACAGGTGGAGTAGTGAGGTAAGTGCGAAGTGGACGCTGCTGGGGATGGACAGCCTTGCTTAGAATGTCTGTGAGAGACTATCTGTGCCCTCGGTTTGCTTCTTTTTACAGCAAAATGGCATGTATTCTTGCTTTAGGATTAACTAGTCCCAGCAGCCACACAGAGTTACAGGATCCAGGCATTTGCTGTCTCACTACTTCACCATCCTGGACAGCATCTACCTCATGGCTCAGATGGCTGTTTCAGGTCCAGCCGTCTTTGTCTCCAGCCAAGTTTATATTAGATCCAGGAGAAAAGAGGAAGGGCACGTAGGGATTACCGTGTTGGTTTCTAAGGAAACAACTCAGCGGTTGGTCTTAGCACTCTGTGGCCCCTGTTCAATTCTTGATCCAAAGAGACTTCCATCTGTTTTTGCTGAATTGCAGAAATGATGAACTTTGTTTCTGTACCTTTAGCCTTTTTTTTATGTGGCACTGAAGATTGAACCCACAGCTTGCACACTGAGTTATGGCCAAGGCTTTTTAATTTTTTAAAATTTTGAGACAAGGCCTTACCAAGTGACTAAATTGCCCAGGTTTGGTTTGAACTTGCCATCCGATGGCCTCAGCTTCCCTGTGTGCTGGGGTGACAGGCGTGCACCCCCTCGCCTCCTCGCCTTTTCCTTGTCTTATTCCCTGCCTCTTCCTTTGGATACCACCATTTGGCCTCAACTCGCAGCAGCAGGCCTCAGGCCCATCCACTCCCTTGGGGCTTTCACACTGGTCAGAGGCAATGCAGCCCAGCCCGGGGCAGTTTGACCTCCACACTTAGCCCAGCCCAATTTTCCCTGGTCCTCCAGAAATCTTCATGATTGCCATGTACAGGCGGAGGCCTGGAGCAGGGTTTTTTTCTGTCCATTCCTGTGGTGCTGTGGTGTCATTTATTTTCACTGGACCTGCTTATAGCTTTGCTCCCTGCCCTTGGAAGAGCTTTCTGATCCTGACATCTAATAATCTTTTATTTTGTTCTTAGGTTTATTGCAGAGTGTGGGGCTTCCCATCTTCTGGAACATGTGGGCCAGATGGACAGAATATTCGGGGTACCACCACCCGCAGGAAAAACACAGGCGCTGACTCTCCAGCCACTGGAAGAGGACACTCCTGGCCCCTTGGATCCTGGGTCGCAGCACAGGTCAGTCTGTGTCTCTGTGTCTGGGGAGACCGTCTGACTGACCTCCTGTCCGTTCAGACGCCATCGTCCTAGTGACTCAGATGTGCTCTCTCCCTCTCAGGCAGGGCATCCTCTAGCACCGGAAAAGTCATGTTGAGAGCGCGCACCTTTCTCTGCTGGGGAAAGAGTGGAGACACTGCAAGGGAAGCGGTCGGCACCGTGACCGTAGAGCCAGGGTTTAGGCAAAGCACTTGGGAGTTCAGCCTCTGGCTTTTTCATCCTGATTTAGCCAAATGGTAGCTTGAACCTTAGGCCAGTTGCTTAGATTCTAAAACTACAGTTTCTTTGTGTGCGGTACGGGGGATTGTACCCTGGGGCTCAAACATGCTAGGCAAGAGCTCTACCACAGAGCTATAACCTGAGCCCCATATGTTTTATTAATTAGGTTCATTGTCACACTTTAGGTGCCCGTAATGATCACTTTCATTACAAGGAATTTTTACCTGCACAGTACGCAGCGTGATTCTTTCTCTCCCCCATCTCACGACCCTCCCTCCACCCCTTCCCCTCTTTATAGTAGGTTTGTTTCAGCTTTCCCTGTGTCCTCATCATATTTTTCCTCCTCCCTTCCTTCCCTCCCCCCCCTCCCCAGCTCCCCTTCCCATTCGCATATTATATTCCTAATTTCACAGTATCTATTATATATTTGGATGCTTACTGACACTTTTGTTGTCTCTCACCAGAGAACTGCGTGTCTGATTTATTTCACTTAAGAGAATGACCTCACCTTTCCTCCATTTAGCTAGCAATGTCTCAAGCTTATCCTTCTTTATGGCAGAGTGGTACTCCATTGTATTGAGAGAAGCTTCGTTATCGAATCATCAGTTGATGGTCATTTGGCCTGTTTTCCAGATTTAGTTTTAGAAACTGTGCTGGTATAAACATGGATGCTCACACATCGCAATGGTATGATGTTTTCACTTCTTCTGAGAAGATACCCAATGGAGAAAGAACTGAGTCAAATGGGACCTCTAATCCTAGTTTTTTGAGGACTCTCCATGCGGATTTCCACAGTGGTTGTACCGTATACACTGCTGCCAATGGTGGAGAAGGGATCTTTTTTCTTCATAGCCCTGCTGACTTTTGTTCTTTACTTGTTGATAATGTCCGTTTATTCTGAGCTGAGATGGTATCTCAGCAAGGCTTTGATTTCCATTTCTTGAATCACCAATGATGTTGAACATTTTTCATATAATTATTTGTCATTTCTATTTCTTCATCTAAGAAGTGTCAGTTCATTTCAGACGCGCCTTTGTGGATTGGCTTTTCACTTTGGGGCCCGATGTTTTTGAGTTCTGTGTGTATTGTAGTCTTTTGTCTGAGGAACAGCCGTCCATTTTATTTCCCCACACTGTGTGTTGTCTCTTTGGTCTGTTGATTCTCTTGCGGCACGAAAGCTTTCACTAAGAGACGATCCCAGTTGTTGCTGCTTTGTGATAGGCTTCGTTTTACTGCGCTTTTGTTTCTTAAGTCTTTGTCTATACCAGTGTCTTCAAGACTCCTGGCTCTGCTGTCTTCCATCCGATTTAATCTTTCTCTTTCAACGTTTAGATCTTTGATGCATTTCGATGTTAGTTTAGTGTGTGGTGAGAGACATGTATCTAGTTTTAGTCTTTGCCACTGGCTTAGGTAAAGCCAGTTTTTTCCATCGCCACTTATTCAAGAGGCTGTCCTTCCTGCGGGGAATATGTTTGGCAGCTTTCACAAAGATAAGGTGACTCATATCTTGAGTTCTTTTTGCATCTTCTAATGTGTTCTACTGACCCACGGGCCTGTTTTTGGCCAGTACGATGCTGTTTTTATCACACTAGCTTTGTAGTATAATTTTAAGTTAGGGATTATGATGCCCCCTGCCTTGCCTTTGTTTCCCAAAATTGCCTTTGCTATTCTAGGTCTCTTCTGGTTCCCACTGAATTTTAGGATTGTTTTCTCTAGTTCTGGGAGATATGCTGTTGGGATTGAATTAAATCTGTATAACAATGCTGGAAGTATGGCCATTTTCAGTATATTGGTTCTTCCTACCAAAGAGCAAGGGGTAGCTTTCCATTTTGCAATGTTCTTTTTAATCTCCTTTTGGAGAGTTATGCAATTTTGAACGTAGAGGTCTATTCCTTTAGATTGATTCCTAGGTATTTCCTAACTTTGGACGCTATTGTGAAAGGTGTTGTTTCCCTAATTATCAGGGACCTGTCCAAGATCTCCAATTGCCTGTTTGAGGGGTATGGCCCAGGATGCAGAAATACAGAAGCAAATACAATAATTCATAAATAGGGCTCAGAGATCAATCTCAAGATTGGCAAAGACAAAGACTCCATCTTGTCACTATGTTACTAGTTAGTACACGGGGAAGGGCAGGGTGCTCTTCCTGGAACAGAGTAGAAGTAGTGGTGGAATGGACAAGTTTAATGTCATAAGAGAAACCAGGAAGATCCATCCCCACACCTGGGTGCCCGCCCTCCCCGTACTCTCGTCAGCAGGCCTCATCCCGCCCTGGGAGCACCACAACCTCATTGACCATCAAGTCTCAGTGGTAACCAGGAGAAAGCAGGTTTCTGCTAAAACTGGCTCACAGTGGGGAAGGAGGCCCTCCCCAGAGTCTCTGGTCAATTTAGAATTGGCAGTCCCTAATGCCTAACTTCTTTCACATCGAGTTTGTTATTTGTGCACCAGAAGGCAACTGATTTTTCAGTGTTGACTTTGTGTGCAACTGCACTATTGAATTTGGTCATTAAATCTAGAAGCCGCTGGTGGAGTTTTGGGGTGTTCTGTGTAAAGTATCATGTCGCCCGCACAGAATGAGAATCCTGCCTTTGGTATCCTTATCCTTTGTATGCCTTTGTATTGTCTAATTACTCTGGCTAATATTTCCAGAAGTATGTTGAAGAAGAGCAGTGCTAGCAGACATCCTTGTCTTGTTCCTGATTTTTAGAATGAAAGCTTTGTAGTTTTGACCATTCAATAGGGTGTTGGCTGTTGGTTTGTCATTGATGGCTTTTATCAGATTGACAGAAAGATCATCTATCCCAATTATCTGTAAGGTTTTTATCATGAATGGCTGTTGGACTTTGTCAAATGCTTTCCCTACATCTATTGAGATTTCTTTCTAAATTTCTTGTAGAAGTCAGCAGTGAATCTGTCAAGGCTTCTGCCCGTCTGCTTTGGCAGGTTTAATTACATTTTCAAGTTCATTGACTGATGTTGGTGTACTTAGAGTTTTTATGTCTTCTTGATTGAGCTTTAGAAATTCATATCTATCTAGGAAACTTGAGATCTAAACTCATCCATTCCACCAGTACTTTTACTCTGTTCCAGGAAGAGAGACATGCCCTTCTCTGTGCATTAGCTAGTAATATTTCTTCTGTGTTTTCCATCTTATTAGAATACAAGTACCCAAAGTAGATATAGGTGATCTTCTGGATTTCTGCAGCATCTGTTGTGATCTTTCCCTTTTCGTCCCTAATTGCACGGATTTCAGTCATTGCTTTCCTTTTTTTTCATAAGGATGGCTAAGAGTTTGTTAATTTTGTGTAATGTTTCCAAAAGCCTACTCTTTAGTTCATTGTTTATTTGTATTGTTTTCTTAGTCTCCATTGCACTAATTCCTGCTCCAGTCTTAATAATTCTGTTCCTCATATGAGCTTTGGGCTTGTTTGGCTCTTCTTTTTCTAGAATTTTTGTTTTTGGGGACAGTCTTCCTAAGTTGAACAGCCTGGCCTCAAACTCACAATCCTCCTGCCTTGGCCTCCTCAGTCGCTGGGATTACAGGCTGCATGACCAAGCCTGGCAAAGCCATGGTTTCTTGATGGGTAGGCTGGAGATAGTAAGAGTGCATACCCAATAGCATTGTGAAGAAAGGATAAATGAAGGTAATGACTGGCAGAGAAAGGGGCGGGGGTACAGGAGAAATGGCAATTGGGGCTTAGACTCCGGGGCTGTGCAGCTGAGACCACCACAGTGTATGCTACAGAGCCCCCCACGATACCCTCTGCTGTGTCTATGGGTTTGAGAGAGGGCCCAGTCCACAGGCTGAGCCTCCCCTTCTGCTTACCCCAGCTGGCACAGCATCTGGCTGTTCATTTCCTCCACTTTCGGGCACACACACAGGGAGCAGGACCTGCTGCTGAGGTCTGTGTTGCCAGCACTGCAGGCCAGGGCCCTCCTACTGCATCAGCCTTCAGGGCATTGACCTGCGCTAGGGCGTAACCAAGGAGGAGACCCGGAGGAACAGGTGTGGGCAGGAGGGCCAGGTAGGAGGGCCGGGGCTGCAGGAAGTTGTTCTTGGTGCCAACAGAGCCCAGAATCCCCATGAACAGCTGTGAGGGTTGGGGCAGGGAGTTCTTGGTGCCAACATGAGCAGCCTGCCTTCCCTCTGCTGTGTGCCTCTGTTCCCTGCCCGGAGCCCTGTGACCCTACTTGTCTCTGTAACCATGCCTACAGGCAGCTGGAGGTGTGCCTTGGGGAGGTGGAGAACTCACAGCTGTTCAAGGGGATTCTGGGATCCCGTGTGGCTATGTTTCCCCCAACTACAACCTTTCTGACCATCCTCACTTCCGCTGGGTAAGGCAGCTGAGCGTGGAGGGGGGCTGGGCAGGAACCTGGGGAGGGGGCATGGTTTGTCGGGAGCCCAGGCTCTGCACAGGCCTGTGCTCCACACTGGGAGTGAGGAGCAGGCAGAAGACTCTGCAAGTGAGCAATGTTTACGTGAGGAGGCTCCTCTGAGGGGTGGGTCTGTAGGGTTTCGCCATCCAGCAGGTCTGAGTTCTAATGTCCCTTCTGTTGTTTGTAAGTGTCATGGAAAGCAGCTTCACATAACCTATCCTCAGCTTCCCCACATAGTAAAGGGAAGGAAGAACATCTATTTGCAGGGCCATGATAAAAATTACAAATCAGTTTCAGAAATTCACAGTACATGTCATGCATTCAATGTTAGCTGTTAGCTCTGTTACACAGCTTGTGTTTGGATGGAGGGAGGAACTCTGCTGACGCAAGGGGGTGCAGAGGCCCTGGGGGTCTCGAGGGAAGGAGTAGTGGGACCTAGGACTGAACCTGCTGTCTCTGCCCTTTCCCTGCAGGCCCAACAGTACCCGCCAGGCCACTCCGTGACAGAGACGGAGGTGATACAGTTCTGAATCGAGATCAAGGCCTGCAGCCCTCTGCCCGGGCCCTCATCTACCTCTGGGATTCCAGCTTCCTCAGGTGTCTCCCACTGCCCCCAGGGCCAGGTCTCCATCCCCACCAGGCCAGGCAGCCTCAGGTGTGGTACTGAGTGTGGGAGAGGTGGGCTGACTCCTCTGAGAGAGAAGCAGGATGCAGGGCACATGCCCTGACAGTCCATGTCAGCCTCGGGGCTACGGTCAGAGCCTTACTTCAATTTGAGGAAGTCACAGGTGTATCTGATGGCTGGTCATGGGAGGCAGGGGTCTGAGTCTAGCCTCATTCCTGCGGTATCTGCAGTGGTCAGCTCTGTGCCAGATACCTGGAGACATGACTTCACCCCTGAGTCTGAGGAGGCTGCCTGGTGGATGTCAGAACTGAAGAGTTACCTCAGCAGACAGGAAGAGATCGCCTGTTGCAGATGAGCTTGGGGAGGTGGGCAGCTCCGGGTGTGTGGTGCGGGGATCCAGGCCCACTCTGACTGGGTGTGCTTGCTTTGCCTGCAGATACTCCTGTGAATGAGGGGGCACAGCAGCTGGCCAGCCCTATGCTGAGGGACTACAGGAGTTTGGGCAGTTGGTTCTCCAGGATGTGTGGAGTACTATCCAGAAGCTCTACCTAGAGGTGAGCAGAAGTGCTGATGGCCAGAAGGGTGCAGAGGGGAACGAGGAGACTCCTGGGCGGGGATTCTGTCCTTCAGGAGCAAGGAAAGCTGAGTAGTCACCGCCCTGTGTACCCTCAGCCCGGGGCCGAGCTGGAGCGGCCAGTGTCCATGCCAGAGGATGACTTGGTGCAGGCCACCTTTCAGGAGCTACGGAGCCCACTGAGTCCTGCCTGGCCGCGGCTGATTCAGGACACAGTGCAGCAGCTGATGCTGCCCCATGGGAAGCTGAGCATCGTGACTGGGCAGTCGGGACAGGGCAAGACCACCTTCCTGGTGTGAGTCCCAGGGGCAACACATCAGGGTTGGTGGGGAAGGGTGCTGGGTAGCTAAGGAGGTGGGCACAGGAGCTTGTGCAGGAAATGACATGTCACCATGTTCTCGTTCCTGTCCCATGCAGGCATCTCTCATGTCCGCCCTGCGGGCTCCTGATGGGGTCAAGGTAGCACCCTCAGTCTTCTTCCACTTCTCAGGAGCCCGCCCTGACCAGGGTCTCGCCCTCAACCTGCTCAGGCGCCTGTGTGCCTATCTGCGCAGACAAGTGCACAGAGCGAGCGCCCTCCCCAGCATGTACCGGTGCGTAGGGCCCCATTCGCAGCCCCAGCCCCAGTTGCTGCAGCTCTCCGTCCCCCTGACGCCAGCTGCCCTTCCCCACACAGGCCTGGTGTGGGAGCTTCAGCAGAAGCTGCTGCCCACATGCGCTGAGACCCTGCGGCCTGACCAGACCCTGGTGCTGATCATCGATGGGGCTGACAAGATGGTGAACCAGCAGGGGCAGCTGACCTCAGACTGGATCCCAATGTCCCTTCCGCGGGTGGGTGTGAAAGGAAGCTGGGTGCACAGGGAAGGGGGAAGGCGGGGTGCCCTAGGGCAGAGAGGGCTGCCCTAATGTGGTTTCTTCCCTTTGCCCCTGCCCTCTGCTCCTTAGCCCCCAAATCACAGTGGGTACACCTGGTGCTGAGTGTGTCTAGTGACTCTGGCCTTGGGGAGACCCTTGAGCAGAGCCAAGGTACCCACGTGGTGGCCCTTGGGCCTCTGGAACCATCTGCCCGGGCCCAGCTGGTGAGGGAGGAGCTGGCACTATATGGAAAGCGGCTGGAGGAGTCACCTTCCAACAACCAGGTTGGGCCTCCAGGGCTGGAGGGTTTGTGGGCGGCTCTGGGGGCTGAGGGGACGTGTGGTGCTGAGGCCATGCCCTGTCCTGTGTGGGCTCTGCTTTGTTTTTACAAGCTCTTTTGACCTCGGAAGTTGTTAAAAAGAATGCCTCGCCAGCACCCGTTGGGGAGAGTGGAGAAGTGAACTGCTTAGTGTGACACAGACTGCACTGCGCGGTATCCTGACAGAGGGGCTGCCGGGAGCGGGGAGGGATGCTGTACCCCAGAGTACCGCCAGGGGGCAGTCTGCTGATGGGACTCTCAGAGAAGGAGCTACGTGCAGTGAGCTTGGTGCTGGGCACGGAGGCTGGCTGTGGCAGGCTCCTGGGTCCCCACGCTGAGTCCTGTGCACCTCACCAGATGCAGCTGCTGCTGGTGAAGCGGGCATCAGGCCTGCCACTCTACCTGCACCTGGTCACCCATCACCTGAGGCTCTTCACACTCTGTGAGCAGGTCGGTCGCTCTGCATCTGCCAAGTCCTGACCCACCGCCCCTTCCCTGTCCAGCTCCTCGGGATCTGTACCTCATCCTCATCTCTCACCTTTGCCATCTGTGATCACCCATTCCCCATCCTGGCGACATCCACACCCATTTCTCTCCACCTGTCTCTCTTCCTCCTGCTGTGCTGCTGCTCCCTTCCCTGCCCTCCCCCGTGAAGCCTGGGCTCCTTCCCCCACCAGGTGTCTGAGGGGCTTCGCGCCTTGCCTGCCCCGGTGCCCCTGCTGCTGGAGCACACCCTGAGCACCCTGGAGCGGGAGCACAGCCGCGATGTCCTTCCCCAAGCCTTGGCCACCCTGGAAGTCACACACAGTGGTCGGTGGTTGGGGCAGGATAGAGGTGGAAGTTCCCAGAGCTTCATTCAGATGGGATCTCCCTCAGCAGGTCAAGGCGGGACCAAGTGTTTTGGGCGAGGTAGCACAGTGTGGTTTGAGTTGCACCTCAGAGAGCTTGGGTTCTCAGGTCTGAGCGTGGAGCAGCTGCATACAGTGCTAAGTGTGTGGCGGAATCTGCCCAGGGGGCTGAGAGCTGGGAAGACGCACTGGCTGCTGTGAACAGTGGAGAGCCCTACCCCATGGGCCCGTTTGGCTACCTCATGCAGAGCCTGTGCAGGTACAGTGGCCCTGCCCAGCTCCCAGTGCCCACAGCACTGTGCCTTCCATCGCTGAGCCCCGACCCTTGCTTGATCTCCCCTTACCTGGGGTTGCTCTAACTGGTGCCTCCCAGGCCCACATCAGATGCAAATGCAGTGGCCCTATATCATCTGAGGTGGGAATGAGGCCAACACTGAGCCAGGGTACTCCCTGAATGGCCTCCGTCCTCTCCTCCCCACTCCTCTGTCCAGTTCTCCTGGGCACAGTTTGCTAGGGGAGGGCCCTCGGGAGCGCCCTGGTGCCTGCCTCTGCCTCCAGGATGGGTCCCTGAAGACAGCAGCCAGGCATCGCTATGGGAAGAGGCAAGGGCTGGAGAACACGGCACATGTCCTTACTGCAGGTGAGCACAGCCCGGTTGGCTCGGCACTAGGTCTGGGGCCTGCACCTAGGGGGCAGAAATACTCACAGGTGTCCCTGTCTGTGATCACAAGTCTTGGCATTTCAGGGGGCAGAAGTCCCTGCTGCAGCCCAAGGGACGTGAGCTTCAGGATGCTGCAGGGCTGAGCCCTTCTCAGGGTCTGTTTTTGGTGGGGTGTTTGTTAGTTGTTTCAAGACAGGAGCTTGCTGTGTGATTCCGGCTGGCCTTGAAGTCGCTGGGAAGCCCAGGCTGCCGTGAAACTTGTGGTGATGCTCCTCTCTCCGCCTGGAAGTGCTGGATGACGGGTGTGTGCCACTGAGCCTGGCCTCGGTTCCTGTCTTACAGCTCTGCCCTGGAAGACTTGCGACCCCGACGCTTCAGGCTCCTTCTGATGTTGTCCTCCGGAGGCCCTGGGAGACCTGCCTTACCACCTGGTCAGTGCCCAGATCCCACAGGCACCTTTCCCAAGGAACTTCCTGGGCGATTCTTACTCGTTTGTTTTTGCCATACTAGGGATTTCGCCCAGGTCCTGCGCGGGGGAGCATCCCCAGCCCTTTATTTTTATTTTGAGACAGTCTCACTAATTCCCTAAGTTGCCCAGGCTGGGCTCAAACTTGCCATCTTCGTGCCTCAGCCTCCCTGAGTGCCGGGATTACCAGCGTGAGCCACCACGCCTGGTTTCTTGGGCTAGTTAGTCTTAGACTCCGGGTGAGTGAGGAGCGCAGCACAGACCAGGGCAGTGTTTACAGTGCCGGGGAGGGCCGCAGCTGGGGGTGAGGGGAGGGCAGTGGTAGATTAGCTGGAGGACGGGAGTCCCACTGCCACAGCCGCTCCCTCCTCTCCTCACCCCCTTCACCCCCAAACCTGTGTGCGTGCATTCCTGCAACCCCATTCCCAGAGACCATGAAAATGTGTGACTGTGGGTAGTTGTGGGGTTTGGGGCAGAGCAGGGCCAGGCTGACTTGGATCGAGACCTCCACGGGCCCGTGGCTTGGGCCGGGCTGTAGAGAGCCGGGGCTCCGGGCCTTCTCACCTTGGCCTTGGTTTCGGCTGGGGCTGGGGTGGGTGCACGTGTAAGGTGAGGAAGTGGCCTGAGCCTGGCCTCCCGTCCTCTCTACAGAAGTCCTTAGTGAGCGGCTGTGACGGGATCTCGTCCTGCACTTTCCTCTCGGACAATGCCCGGTTCCTTGCTGCCTTGGATGGGCTCCTGGAGCTCGGGGACCTGCAGCGTGGGTGTTGGTGAGGCTCCCCCATGTCTGAGCGAGGCGCTTCCCTGTTAGAAACCCAGAGGCAAGGAATAAGGAGGGAGGCACGGCCACTTGGACCCAGGGACTGACTTTGTCTTCGTGGACAGGGGGCTGCAGACCAAGGCTCACCAAGACCAAATCACGGGCTGCTGCCACCGGCGGCTGGCCACCATGTGCCTGGGAGGGTGCTTAAAGGTAACAAGAAAGTGGCCCTACTGGGGATCAGCCCTGCGAGTTTGTCCTCTCAGCGTGGCTGGGCTGCTGACTGCTTGGCCTGGGGAGCCCTCACTTAGTGCAGTAAGGGGTGGGACGAGGTGGCGTCGGGCTGTGGGGCTGAGCAGCTCCGAATCTGTACTTAGCTCCCCGACTGCTCTGCTCTCTCCTGCAGCTGTGGGACACAGTCCGCGGGCAGCTCTCCTTCCAGGACACTTGTGCCAAGCCCCTCAACTGTGTTGCCTTCCACCCGGAGGGGCAGGCACTGGCCACCGGCAGCTGGGCGGGCAGTGTCAGCTTCTTCCAGGTGGATGGACTCAAAGCCACCAAGGCAGAAGCCCCATAGCTCTTGGGGAGGAAGCACGGGGGCAGGGGTGAGGTGCGCATCTGCCTCGGGGTCCCTTTGGGTTGTGCTGAAAGCGAGCCCTGCGCACTGTGGCTTTATTTCTGCTGTGCTTTTCCTGTGCGCCCAGAGCCAGTTGTTGATGGCTGGAGAGGATGGCAAGGTCTGGTGGGCGGGGGATTAGGGCGGGCTCTGAGGGGGGTGAAGCAGGGCAAGGAAGGTGTGGGTGAACGAGGGCCTGTGTGGAGGAAGCTAGAGGAGCTGGGAGGCCGGGGCTGCAGCGAGAGGGGCAGGGGTGTGCGTGGCAGCGCTGACGAGTCTCTGGGAGGAGACCTAAAGGGGTGGCCGTGGTCTGGGTGCAGGGCCAGGTGGCCGAGGTGGGATGTGCTTAACCCGTTTTCTCGGCCCCCAGGTTCAGGTGTGGTCAGGCTCTCGTGGCCGGCCCTGGGAATGCCTGGGCCCCGCTGCTGTCTCTCCTGCCCTCTCGGTGGCTCTCAGCCCAGACCGCGAGCAGGTGGCAGTTGGGTACCGGACAAAGGGCATTAAGATCTACAAAGTCCCTGCAGGTACCGAGGGCAACGCGTGGATTTTCACAGCTGTGCAAAGTGGGCACCGCTTACCTCGCCCCACTCCGAGTGCCTTCCTCCCTCACTCTGTCTCCTCCTGCAGGTCCCTGGTGGGCGCAGCAGCGAGTGCTAGACGTGGCAGTGTCTGCTGTGGCCTAGCTGAGCCCCACGGTGCTGGTGAGCGGTGCTGGAGGAAAGCGCCCTGCTGGAAACCAGAAGCCGGTGCTGGGACTGGCCAGCTCCCAGCACGTCCTGGCTTCTGCCTCAGGTACTGCTGGGCAGGACAGGGTCTCCTGAATCTTCCTTTTTTTACCACATGCTAATACTTTCCCTCTGCTAGCACCGTATGCGTGCGCGTGCCCGAAAGTGTGCGGGTGGGCGTGGTTTTCCCACACTTCCCGGGGTTCCAGATGCGTTTCTCCTCCACAATCACCTCAGACAGTTGGTTCTGTTTCCCTGACCCGCAGCCTGGGGCTCTAAACCCCCAGCGCTGCTCTGCGGTTCAGTCCGCGGGAGCCTGCTGTGCAGACAGGTGGGTTCCCTGGGAAGAGTTAGAGGTGTAGAGGTGAGGGGAAGAGTGGCCTGGACCTCTCCGAGGAAAGGGACTCTGCAGCGGTGGGAAGAGGTGCGGGGGAGGCTGGCTGGGGCCTTAGAGGGTGGCAAGGAGCCACGCTGCCGATTGCGGCTGCGGAGCTGGAGCGTTCTCTCCAGAGGGCTGGCCCCACCCAGGGCCTCCCACACCCTTGTCACTCAGGTCCCGCCTCTCCCGGAGCCCTGGCTCAGGCATCGCCCTGGCCCCGTGGTGGCCTCTGTCCCCCATGCCGGGCCTCTCTCATGTCCTCTCTCAGGAAGCCTTCCTCTCTCTCCAATGCGGAGGATTTCACAGCGAGGCTCTGGCCAAAGCAGTTGCTGACAGAGCGGCACAGGAGACTTGCCCCATGGTGCTGAGCCCTGGGGACATCAGGGCCCCGTCAGCTGCTGTAGCTTCAGCGTGGACGGAGGCAGCCTGGCCACTGGCGGCAGGGACCGGGTGAGCTGCTGAGGGACGCGATCCCTGGCTCCCAGCACACCCTGGCTCCTAAGTTCCTTCGCAGCCCATTTTCCCAGTGCTTCCTCCTGCCTCTCACTCGGCCGAATCTCCTGCCGGTCTGTCCTCCTTGCATGCTGTCACACTCCTCCCTTCCCTGGGGCTTCTTGCTCCACGTGGCCCTGGTGCTCCTGCCCGCTCCCTGTGGTGCTGAGGGCTCACTCTCCTTGGACCATCCAGAGTCTCCTCTGCTGGGACGTGAGGACACCACAGACCCCACTTCTGACTCGCTCCTTCCCTGCCTGTCACCATGATGGGGTCACTGGCTGTGCCTGGATCAAAGATGACCTACTGGTGAGTGAAGACGTGGACTGACATAGAACCTGGCAGGATTTCTGGAGGAAGGCAAAACTCTCCATTGTACTCCATTTCCCGTGTCCACACCAGCAGGCAAAGCTAGCACTTACTGAGTATATAGCAGACTTGAACTGTGCTATCTGCGTGCCTTGCCACACTGGGTCAAAGTGAGTCTCAAGTTAGACTCAGGGCTGGTGAAGCCCTCTTTCCCAGGGTCGAGTCCCTGTGCTGTCCTCACAAAGAGGAGAAAAGAGTGACTGTCATTCTAGTAGGTTCCCTGTAATCTGTTCCATTGCAGCCCACGCTTTCCTTAGCACTGCGGGTTTCTGTCTTTGTCTGCAGTTGCTGACTGACACTATGTTACTGACAAGTACCTGTGACTATTACATGTGCTCTGTGTACCAGGCAGGCACTAAGACCTCTCTGGAGATGCATCCAGCTCTATAACAAACACACCTGGTGAGTAGGTTATTTTTTTCTTGGTTAAATGTTGAGAAATAGAAACTCAAGGCTCGGAGAGATGAATTTGCTGCATGTCACAAAGTGATGCACGGAGGAGCTGGGATTCAGCCCGGGAAACCCCTGCTCCTCATCGGAAGCCTTCCTGTCCCCCGTCATGTCACGAGAACAGCCAAATTCAAGGGGGGATGCCCAGCCCAGAGCCTTGTCTCTCTGCTTCTGACCACTGATCTCCTGCGCCAGTGATGGCTCTGTGGGGCTGTGGGACCCGCAGTCGGGACAGCAGCTTGGTCGGTTCCTGGGTCACCAGAGTGCTGTGAGCGCCGCGGTGGCTGCGGTGAGAAAGCAGCGGAGAGGCCCCCAGGGGCGTCTGGGAGGACCTAGGGGCTTCCGGAGCTGGGGGCGTGGGCGTGCGCTCCCAAAGCAAAGGCGGGCAAAGACAGATGTGTTTGGGACTCCATTATGGTGTGGGGGTTAAGCATTGGTGTGGGAGACAGAGATGGGGACGGGAAAAGAGCATCTCTGTGAGGCCCTGGGGCAGGACTGCGGCCCTGTGAGCTCCTGAGTGCTCCTTCTCCTTGGGTATCTTCTGAGTCTCGAGCGCTCAGCCTGCCCCTGTGTAGAGGGAGTCCCAGTTCCTCCAAGTGTCCTGATCGGGGACCAGGGAGAACTCACGGTGTCTGTGGGCCGGAATGGGACCTTGAAAGTGTGGGACCTTGGTGGTGTGGAGCTGACCAGCGTCCCTGCCCGCTCGGGACCCATCAGCCAGTACTCAGCTGCCGGGGACCACTGCGAGCTAGTGGAGTGTCAGCACCCCTCTTCCCGCCCCCTCTCCCTGGGCCCTGCTTCACCCCCTCCTGACTCTGTCTCCTTGTCTTCTCAGCCACACGGGCTGGC